>CAUYRT010060399.1:0-29071 GCA_963574885.1 Lepilemur ruficaudatus
TTGACAGAGTAGGTTTTTGAATGTAACAAGATAAGTCAACTTGAGTGGTAATATATTTTGGGAAATCAGCTCACTACAAATTGTGACTGTAAACATTGCACTGTAAATGCTTTGTAGTTTTCCCCCAATTAAAAAAAAAAATGTAACAAGAAAGAAAAAAAAATTAGCCAAGATTCAGAGAAGGTTAAACTTAGCCAAAACAGATCTATGTGATGAACTGGGCCAGTCCTTATTGGAAAATAATGGCAGTCTCACATATGGGAGTGAGGACTGAACTCTGATCTTTTCTTTTGCCCAAAATTCCTTCCAAAGGGGTCCTGATGAGTCATGCTCACAAATGGTAAAATCTCACTAGACAGGTTTTGTTAACCAACCATAGTGTGGTTTACTTCCCAACCTGATGCTGGTATAGCATTAGCATCACCTGAAAGATAGAAAGCCCCCATCTTAACTCAAGCATCCTAGCAGATCCTTATCTTAACTTGAAAGATCCTCCTGTCTAGACCTCCAAGAGTGCTCACACCTTTATCTTAAATTAAGCATTTCCTTTCTGGTCTTTTAGATAAAGCTTAACTCTCTCAGCCAATTGTTAGCCAAAGAATCTCTAAACCCACCTATAACCTGTAAGCCCCTTGCCCTCCCATTTTGAGATGTCCCACCTTTTTGAGCCTAACCAATGTATGCCTTCCATGTGTTGATTTATGATTTTATTTGTAATCCCCATCTCCCAGAAATGTGTAAAACCAAACTGTAACCCAGCTGCAGTAAGTCCGCCTGCTCAGCACTTCTTGGGAGTGGCTCTGGGCCATGGTCCTCAAATTTGGCTCAGAATAAACCTCTTTCAAATATTTCAGAGTTTGTATTTTTCCATCCACAGAAGGTAGGACTTTTGGATTGATACCTCTGAAAAATCTCAAATCCCCAGATTTTTCAGAACCATCTGAACCTGCAGAAATGATCTATTCATTCCTATCAAGAGGTGGCATTCTTTCCTTGATTGAAAATTATACAAAGGTCTGTCCTCTGCAAATTCATATGTGCCCCCAAAAGTATTCTGCTCCCACTTTCCCTCCTGGCCACTAGGCAATTAACTAAAATTAAGTCATAATATAATTTGGTTGGAGATGTGCTGGGCCTGATAAAAGACAGAAGGATTTATACTCTAAAAGAAATGCAACATCTAGCCAACATATACCAGCGGGAACAAGGACGGTAGGTATGGGACTGCGTTCTGAAGCTACTTGATCAAGGGGCTGGGAATGTAAGGTTGAGTAAAAGAATGTTCATTGATTTAGAAGAACTTTCTAAGGATCCAGGATTTATTATGCTGGCAGAAATGCCAAGAGATGGAGCAAACACAGTTCTATGATATCTCTTAGAATCACCGAAAAGCAATAGTCCACACTTACGTGAAATACAAATGATAGAATGTGAAAAAGGAAATTAGAAGCCCAGAAAAGTGGGCATAATAAGTTGAGATACTATAAACTATGGTTTGACTGTGTGCCCACTCCAAAATTCACATTGAAAGTTAATCCCTATTGCAATGGCATTAAGAGGTGGCTTTTGAGGAAGTGATTAAGTTGCAAGGGCTCTGCCTTCATGAATGGATTAGTGCCTTATGGAAGGACCGTAAGGAACTAGCTTAGGCCCCTTTTCCCTCTTTGTCTCCTCTGCTCTATGAGGACACAGTATTTGCCCCTTCCAGAGGCTACAGCAACAAGGTACCATCTTGGAAGCAAAGAGCAGCCCTCACCAGACACCAGACCTGATGGTGCCTTGATCAAGGACTTCCAACCTCCAGAACTGTGAGAAATAAATTTCCGCCCTTATAAGTTACTCAGTCTCAGGTATTTTCCTATAGTAGCACAGAGTAAGACTCTCTATATAAGGCCAGTCACCCTCAAAATGCCTGTGTGCCTTATGAAAGCCCATAGAATTGTAAACTAAAATAAAATCTTAAGCCCCCCAACTGACTGAAAGGACCCCTTCTTGGACCCAGAAATAATCTAAAATCTGAGTTGCTAGCCATGAGAACAGAGGTCAGATGTGTCTCGTCATGCCCACCTCCCTCCTTGGAGACATCCTTTGTAACTCATGAACAGGCCTAAGGCTATATAAGGCAAAGCTTAAACCACACCTACATACCATCAATTTACTTAACAGATCACTTGAGTTTCCATAAATGTCCGGTGGCTCATCTCTGATTAACAGACATCCTTAAGTTAAAATATTTTAAGTCTTTAGACAAAGCTTAATTTCTTTAACCAATTACAAATCAAAGAATTCTTATACCCACCTATAACCTTTAAGCCTCTGCTTTGAGACGTATAATCTTTTGGGCCAAACAAATGTATGCTCTCCACATATTGACTTACATTTTTATGTGTAATTCCCATCTCTGTGAATGTATAAAAGCAAACTGTAACCCAGCTACTCTGGGCACATTTTCTCAGGACCTCTTGAGGCCATGTGCTCCAGGCTGGTCACACACATTCAGCTCAGAATAAACCTCTCTAAATTATTTTACACAGTTTTGTTCTTTTTGTGTTAACAGAATATGTCATTTATTTACTCAACTAATAAAAAAATTCACTATTGAGAAAGAACTACATCAGTTAGAAATTAAGTGTAGGATGCATTCATGGTATTAGATGCTGGCACAGATCCATGCTCACTGTGAGCCACGAGTGTGACAGAATCGTAAGATTGCAGAAGCCAGGTAGTTTCTTTTAATCATCAGAAACCAAGTGTATAAAATTATCATAATATCTGGCAAGGTCCTAGGGTTAACCATAGAGTTAGGGAGATTTCCCTGAGTGAAAAAATAGGCAGTCAAAAAGGGTTGACTCATCTGTCCATCAAATTAATTAACAAGAGGTTATAAAGATGCCGAGGGCGGTCACTACCCTAATATGTCACAAGTCCTCAACCAGTTCCTGGAGCTGAGCAAAGTTTTTGACCCTCAATCATTGACTGAAGGAGAAGCAGAATCTTAAAGACAAACATCACTGCAAAGCCACAGAAATATAATTATGTGATAAACATTTGTCCAGTCCTTTCCTGACAGAAACTACCACCATTTCCTGCTATAACTGTTCTCTGAGACAAGAGGAATACCCAGACATTTTGAGGACTGTTGGATACAAGATCATCACATCTCCACTTAATTCACCACTCAGGCGTCCATAACAACAGACCTATCCTGAAGGATGATACTCAATTCTTCAAACAAAAAAATTCAATGTTTCCATTAGCAATAATTGTGCCAGATGTGGTATTTATGTTAAAGTTTATGATGGCCTCTGGTACGTAGTATTTGGCCACTCATCAGAGAAATCATCATTCAAAGAGAGGAAAAAGTCCCTCAGAAGGATGTTGACCATATTTGATGTTTTCCAGCCAGGAATTAATTTTGACAAGAATAGGTTCATGTCCAGGTATGGATTTACTTTTCCCACCTGCAAAGCTTCATCCACCACACTTCTCCAAAACCTTAAACATGTTTCTTCCAGTGGCAAGGCTTTCCATATAACATCACATCAGACCAAGGGGCCAGTTCTCTAGCAAAGACGTCACTAGCCTGATAGAAGTTTGAAATGCCTGTTAAATGTGCTCCTAGAGTGTGAGCTTCCAGGTGTGAGAGAGGATGACATCCTCAACGGTGAAGATGAAGCAATGACCTCTGTATGGTTCTGCATCCCCAAAAAGAAGAATGCATCTGTTTTGGATTCAAGATAGATGTAGGAGTGGTCCCAGTTATATCACTTCCAGTGGCCCACATTAGTGCTTTCTGTCTTTACAACTCTGGCTATACAAGTTTAGAGGTCTTGCTTCCCAAAGGTATAACACTTCCACTAAGTTACCCAGCAAGAGTCACTTGAATTAAAAGTGGGACTGTCGTCTAGGCACTTCAGGTTCCTTCTGTTGAGGGACCAGTAGGCAAAAAATACAGGTGCCACTATCTGACAGGTGTAAATGACCCTGATCACGCAAGGAGGTAAAGCTTTTGTTAAAAATCAGCATAAGAAAAATGTGTTTGACACCCATAAAGTCTCCCTGGGCACCTCTGAGTATATTCTTTCTCAGTTTTGGTGTTAAACAGGAAAGTACAGCAACAATGACCTGAAAAGAGAGTATGATGAACAGGGGCTCAACCCCTTAGATGGAGGTGTGAGTAATGCCACAAGGTAAGCCATCAAGTTCAGCGGAGGTGTTAGCTGTAGGAGAGGGGAATCTAGTAGAGGAAGAAGTATCAGTCATGGCTCTGAGACCAGCTGTAGGGATGGGATCTACGGTTCATCTCACCATCATCTAATTTTGCTCCTTTGATAAGAGGCCCACCAGAATCCTAGGGGAAGTCCTCTCAGTGGCATGAGGTGCAGTGGAGCCTAGTGGCACAAAGAGTGCTACTGTCAGTTTGCACTGTCTGGCCCCTTTGTGGGATTACCTCAGCTGTAGAGCCCACCTTATCCGAGGCTATGGTCCCTTTCCAGGTCAGTCCATATCTGATAACTGATCAAAATATGGTATTAAAGACCTAGCCTTCTTACCCCCATTGAAACAACCAAGGAGGGTCTTCTCATTTTCAAAACTCCCCACGAGGAGAGCTGGGGAGTTGAGACTTCTTTTGACACAACAGCACAATTTGGTTTCTACTTTTGCCAATTTCTGTTTCTTTTTCTTCCCTTACACTGGAATTGATCTGAAGAGCCTATCCCCATAGACCACTCTCTCTCTGCTTTCCAGGAAAGCCTAACACATCATCACAACAACAATTAGTTCTATTTTTCTCTTTTATTTAATCCTGGCCTTGCGGGGATGCAGAGGTAACTAACTGTTGTTTTGGTTTGCGTTCATAGGGAGAACTTTTTTCTTAAGTTTTTGATGGTATAGATACTATCATTGGTGACAGACCTGTTCAGGAATGCTGCCTGTTTTGTATGGGGTTTCCTCCTCCCCCGTTTCTCTTTATTGATATGTATTTTTCAAGGGTCTTTTGAAGGTTATACATATTGAAAATGATTAGCTTTATGGAATGCATTTATTTCAGTCCTGTCAAACATGCTGAGACATGTTTCTTGACTTAAAGTCATATTTTGCTTGTATTTGCTGGATTGCACTAACTTCCGGTTAGTGTTTGCCTGGAATCGATTTTATCATTAAACTACTTTGAACTTTTCTCTATCTTTACAATTGTAGTTTGTCTCCAACAAATAACATATAGTTGTTTTTTGAACTATACTGATAATCTTAGCATTTTAATTGTTTTACTCCATCTATTTATACTTAATAACATTTAATAAAACATTGGACTTATACATATATTTCTATATATTCCATCTATTTTTTATATAGCTATAATTTTTTTCTTCCTTTTATATTGAGGAAATACTTCTAAATCACATTTTTATTTCAATATTAATTTTCATACTTTCTTTTCTTAGTTTTTGTGATACCATAATGACTTATCCTTGACTTTTAATAGTTCCATCCAAATTACTTTTTACCATAATACTGCTAAGAATTTAATATCTTTGCTGAACGTGGTGGCTCACTCCTGTAATCCTAGCACTCTGGGAGGCCAAGGCAGGAGGATAACTTGAACTCAGGAGTTTGAGACCAGCCTGAGCAAGAGTGAGACCGCGTCTCTACTAAAAATAGTAAAAATTAGCTGGGGGTGGTGGTGAACACCTGTAGTCTCAGCTACTCAGGAGGCTGAGGCAAGAGGATCACTGGAGCCCAGATGTTTGAGGTTGCTGTGAGCTAGACTGATGCCACGGCACTCCAGCCTGGGCCACAGAGCACGACTCTATCTCAAAAAAAAAAAAGAACTTAATATTTTAAATATGTTTATCCCTCTTTTAGCATTTTGCATTATTAATATAATGAAATTTTTAGGGTTTTCTACATATAAGATCATGTCATCTACAAACAGAGATAATTTTACTTTTTCCTTTCCAATTTCGATGCTTTTTATTTCTTTTTCTTGCTGAATTGTTCTGGCTAGAATTTTTTGCTGCATCCTGTAATTTTTGGTATGATGTGTTTTCATTTACATTTCTCAAGGTATTTTTTGGGTTTTTTTGTGTGTGGTTTTCATTTTAAGTGTATTAGTTGTTAACCACAATGATGTATCATCTTACCCTAGTCAAAGAATAACAAATGTTGATGAGGATGAGACAAAAAAAGGAACTCTCATACACTGCTGGTAAAAATGTAAACCAATATAGCCACTATGGAGAACAGGATGGAAGTTCCTCAAAAAACTACAAGTAGAACTACCATATGATCAAGAAATTACACTACTGGAAATTTATCCAAAGGAAGAGAAATCAATGTACTGAAGAGACATCTACAGCCCCATGTTTACTGCATCACTAGTCACACCAGCCAAGACACGGACTCAACCTAGGTATCCAACAGCAGATGAATGGAAAAAAACAATATGGTATACACGATAGAGTATTATTGAGCCACAAACATGAAATCCTGTCATCCATAGCAACATGAATGAAATTGACATTATGGTAAGTGAAATAACCCAGGAGCAGAAAGTTAAACACCTAATTTCCTCACTCATATGTGGAACCTTAAAAAAAATTGATTTAATGGATTTACCGAGGTGTACAGTTAATCACATGAATCAGTTTTTGAGGAATTCCTTTCCCCTATTGAAACTCCAGTTGGAGCACTGTGTATGTACTCTCTGGACTACTTTGACAGAGTAGGTTTTCGAATGTAACAAGATAAGTCAACTTGAGTGGTAATATATTTTGGGAAATCAGCTCACTACAAATTGGGACTGTAAACATTGTACTGTAAATGCTTTGTAGTTTTCCCCCAATTAAAAAAAAAAAAAAAGGAATGAAGTACTGATACATGCTGCAACATGGGTGAAACTTGAAGATGTAGACCATATAATTCCATTTACATGGAATGTCAGAATAGACAAATCTGTGGAGACCTGAAGTAGATTAGTGGTTGCCTAGAACTGGGAGTTGGGAAAAAAATGTGAGTGACCACTTATGGGTATAGGTTTTTGTAGGGGTGGGGAGGGGGACATGATGAAAATGTTCTAAAATTGACTATGGTGTCAATTGCGAAGTCTGTGACCATACTAAAAACTATTGAATCATATACTTGAAATAATCTTTTTTTGGTATAAATTTAAGGGGTACAAGTACAGTTTTATAACATGGATATATTGTATACTGGTGAAATCGGGGCTCTTAGAATAACCATCATCTGTATAATGTATGTTATACCCATTAAGTAATTTCTCATTCTTCATCCCCCCACCCTTCCAAGTCTCCAGTGTCTCTTATTCCACATTCTATGTCCATGTGTATACATTATTTAATTCCCACTTACAAGTGAGAAGATGTGGTATTTGACTTTCTGAGTTGTTTTACTTAAGATAATGGCCTCCAGTTTGTTCTGAATTGATTACTTTAAAATTTATATGGAAATTAAAAATAATAACCAAAACACTTTAGAAAAAGAACTAAGTTGAAAGGCTTTTGTCTTTATTTTCTTTATTGTTTGTGTGTTTTCTATTTAATTCATTTCTGCCCTTAGTATTCTTTCCTTCTTTCTTTGACTTTAATTTGCACTTAAGAGTTTCTAAAGATGAAAACTTACATAATTTTTAAACCTTTCTTATTTTCATATATGGGCATTTAAAGTTATAAATTTCCCTCTAAACAGTTATTTGCATCCCACAAGTTCTGACATTATATTTTTAATTATTTTGTTAGAAATGCATTGTGATTTCCCTTGTCATTTTCTTCTTTAACACTGGGTTATTTATGTTATTTAATTTCCATCCATTTTTCAATGGAGGTTTAAGGCAAATGAGGAAAAAGAAGGAAAAGAAAAATTATTAATTAATATTAAAATATTAAAATAAAAAAGATAATTTCCATCCATTTGGAAATTTTAAAAAATATTTTATAATTCCATGTGGTCAGAGAATAAACCCTGAAAGATGTCAGTCTTTTGAAATTTGTTGATCATTATTTTTATGGCCCAACATCTATCTTAGTGCATGTTCCATGCACACCTGTAAGAACGTATGTTCTACAGTTGTTGGGTAGAAGGTGGTATATAATATCCCATTGTCTTTTTATTCCACTTATGTTTTTATATCCTTTGGTATTTCTAATAGCGTTTTATTACTCACATAATAGAAGTATTGAGTAAAAACAAATCTTAAATTTTAACTTTGAAACTGTGTTAGCTAAGAAAGTGATGGCATTACTCACTGTATATAAAATATAACTACTCAATCAGTTACTTAATTGTACTCTGAATCTGTTCTGCTAGTATGGGGGCTTCCCTTGAGAGTGGTTAATTGACAGTCACTTTTTCTTAAAGGCTAATCTTTTCAGGTCAAAAATTTTTGACGTAAAACATTTTGTTTCATTTTAGTTATGGATTGTAATCTGAAAAAGAAATTTAGACATAAAGTCTGAATTTATAAATTATATAATCCATTTTGGCATACGGTAAAGTAGTAATGCCTTAAATTTAATAATAACTAGGTAGATTGGAGCTTAGCATTTACATTTCAACACTAGCATCACAGTTTCAATTCTATATGGAGTCCTAGAATGTTCTTTGAATAATCTTGAGCTTTGAGTAGACATAAGTTTTGGAAAAAATGTCACAGCGTATTCAGCTACAGTGGTGAAATAGAGTCCCTGCTAAGGAACAAAGGATTCTGTGTACCATATTCAGATGCACAGCATTCCAGAATAAAAATTAGAGAGCCATATAAGAAACTGCTTCAGGACAAGCCAGAGCTGTCATATTTTTGATGTTTTTCTACTGTTACAGAAGTTCAAACAGTTGAATGATATAAATTGTTTTATAGTGTGGGTCCAATATAGTATTGATGTGTATTTTTATATCTGAGACATTCTGTCTTGGGTTTAATTAGTTCTCTTCATTGACAGTTTTCACTTTCTTGAACACATACGCCTGGTAATCAGAAGGTTCAAGATAAGTTTGCATGTAGCCTTGCCACCTGCTTGCCTGTGTGAAAGAGCCTTTTTTTTCCTTTATTCGGTATTTTAAAGTAGCCTGCTCTATGTAGTTTTCCAAACTCTGTTAGGAGACTTTTTTGCATCTTAAAGACCTCCTTTGTGTATGGAAAACAGAGCAGCAATTTAAAGTATTAGACTGAGTATTTTTCCCAAAATATATATTAATAGATAAGGTTATTAAATCTTGGACTGAACAGCAATGTTTTCATAGAAAACATTGATCCTTCTCTTTTCCCATAATGTTTACTCTACCTAACTCTGCAATAGATATAAAGGGCAAGGGCTCTTTACAGAAGCCAAAAGTAGATGGCACTTTAGGTCCTTGCCCCAACCAGAAAGGTTTCATTCTATGTTATAGAAGATATTATTACTAGGAAGAGGTTATGATGTCCTTAAATGTTTGTAGAGAATTCAACTAACAGCCTGTACTCTTGAAGCCTATAGTCTTATTGGTGAGGTAAGACAGAAATATATGAAAACTTAAATAGTAGTATAAAACAGGCTATCTTGAGTCCCAAGTGATTCATAATGTGAGTCCTGAAGATGCAAAGGAAACCACTGTCCATGGCAGGGTTGGAAAGGAGCGCCTGAAGTTGAGTATTTTGAGAGACAGAAGGAAAGCTATGTAAGGTCACTGCCTGTAGTTTGACCATCTCTGACTCATCTTGTATTTTGGTAAGGATAGGAATTACCTCACAGTTTTCATCTTCTCTTTGCAGCCTGAAGAGTTGAGAGAAATCATTGAGAAGACTAGAGAGATGGAGCAGAACAATGGCCACTACTTTGACACTGCGATTGTGAATTCAGATCTTGATAAAGCCTACCAGGAATTGCTTAGATTAATAAACAAACTTGATACTGAACCCCAGTGGGTGCCGTCCACTTGGCTGAGGTGAAGGAAACATCCATTTTGTAACATGTTGGACTTCGTCTGGCAAACTGCCAATAGGAAGATAGCCTCAACACTTCAGCAAGATTGAGGATAAGGTGGAAGGCAACAGTGTAAGCTGTAGACCTGTTCTTAGTTCTCCTAAACTAGTGAGAAGGTCCCCATTAGGCAATTTGTACCTAGCATTCTTTATTCTCTATACATGCTTTTAAGGGTTCTTGCCTCATTTTGGGATTCTAAATGGAAGTTTTCAACAGTAATTCCATGTTACCCTGTTAAAACCTTTTGTTTTCACTTAACTAAATCTTTTCTGCTTAGTCATATTTCCATGAAAAACGTGTATGTACACAGAGTCCATGTCCCACATAGTTATAAATATTGATGTTATTTAACACTTAAATGACTTCATGGGACTATTTGGGCAGGGAGGCGCAGTGCTGTGCTGCTATGCACTGGACAAGACAGTATTTGCTTAGGAGACTAGTTCAGTCATCAAAAATACTTTCCTAAAAAAGAAAAAACAAAATGGTGCCACTTTGGTTTGGAACTACTCTGTTAGGCTTGAATTCATTTGTATGTCTTTGAATTCTAAAGAAAGAAAAAAAAACCAACATTCCATTAGAGGCACAAGTTCTTATGCTCACTTTATGGATCAGATTGCACATTTGGCTGAATAATCTAGTTAAAGGTATACAAAATATGCTTATCTTTTTAAAGATAATGATTTTTTTTTCTTAAATTGTCATAACCAATATGCTAGCCTTGCTTCCTTTCTCTGATCTGTGTAGTACAATGGAATGTGTAAGTTTTTATTTTTATGAATGGCAGATGTTCATATAAATTGTGTTGACAGTTAAGTTTCTTCCTCATGATGCAAATAGTTTTTTATAAACCTGGGAGGACATCAGCACATTTGACAGTTTTTACATTGTTATATGTTAGCACAATATAATTCTACAACTATGCTATATATGTAGGGTATTAAACTGGAATTCTGTTGATGAATATAGCTGCTGTACTGTATACTAATGTTTAATTGACAAGTGGTCATTCATAACACTTGTTCAGCATTGGAATAAAAGTACGTATATCCTAGGGAAATATTATGACAATTGACTTTGAGATCAAAAGGAAAGGAAGACCTGAAAGTCATTTGAACATTTTAGAAAAAGAACATTGCAGGGGGGAAGTTATCAAGCATACAGAAATAGGTTTTTGTCCACGGCCATACCACCCTGAACACACCCAATCTCATCTGATGTCAGAAGCTAAGCAGGGTCGGGCCTGGTTAGTACTTGGATGGGAGAAATAGGTTTTTATCCTAACAAGGTCTTATGACCAGAATGCAACAGCTTGCTAAATTATAAAAGAAATGTTTAAGCTAATGGGATTTTTGTACTGTCTCTATAGCTGTAGCTTTAAAATTCACTGTCCATAATTGTCATGGAAAGTTATTTTGTAGTCTTTTCAAGCCTTTAAATATAGTGTGATGTGTGACAAAAAGCCTCAAATGTGAATGCCTTGATTTTATTTTTATGGTGACTTTAGCTACAGCATTTCCTATTCCCAAAACTAAACACTGGAATAATAATACTGACTTGTCATTTAATTTAACATAAGCAACTGTTTTTAATGAGTAGTTTGTCTCAGTGTCATGTATATATTTGATTTTTTTTCTCTTCTACATAATTTTATTTGAATAAGTGTAGACACTTTCTATGTTGCCTTTCTCTGTTCAAATTTGCATGGCCTATTAAGTTGGCTGGGGAGTGTCTTATTTGGAAATATTTTCAAGAGAATGTTCCTTAGGAGGAAAGTAACGTTCCGGGGTTGAGGGCAGAAATACCACACATACTGTCTCTTCAGGTCTGAAACACTCCAGCTTATGGTAGGAAAATGCAAAAAAGTCACACTGGTTTTCAGCATTGAAAACTAGGAATATACTTAGCACATAATCTTTTCAGCTTACTTTCTCCTGAGGAATGAAAGGTAGTCAATGGTTGACAATGGAGTTTTGTGATCTGTTTATTGTAACTGACAACTATTTTCAACCCTAAGATCTAAAATATTGACAGTTCTAAGTTAGAGTGAGGTTTTAGGCAGGCAGTGAGTGGTTGTTGTGCCACTGCAGCTAGCAGGCCTATACTAGGGACATGTGCTGTCAATACTCAGACACATGGCTTTAACAAGCAGATCCTGTACCAAGGCACATACCATGCCATACTTTTAGGAAGTCGAAGGTGACAGATATTTTCAGGATCAGTGAATATAATTCTTTCCTCCATCAGCAATGTTGGAGAGAAAGAAATGTTTATGTCCCAAACTTTTCTAAATCCTAGTGATAAAAGATGTGCTGATACTCAACTCAGTCCCTAAACAAAGTAAAAACTGAGTTGTTGCTGACTTCCTCAATAAAATATGGAAAAAAGCCTTGCTATACGTTGTACAGACACTCTGGCCAATTCCATTCCCTGTCCTCTGTGGTTCTAATTGGAAACCTCAGTGTGGAGGAGGTCTTAACCACTTATTATAGAAATGATACCAATAGATAATGAAATATACTTCGAAAATCCATTAAAGAACTGTCTTTATTTCCTGCATTTTTATGTCAGAACAAATGGAGAGAGAATATATTTAGACTAATCCAGATTTGCTTTCTATGAAAATCTAATGTCTGGATTATTGTCCTTTTCTCATGCCTAAGGAATAAGTATTGATAAGGAATAATTTGAATGTAATCTTGTGAATGTGTGTAGAAAATATAAACCAGGGATTTAGCCTTAATAAAGGTAATCTTCTGACATCTATTGTTAATCCCCCTTTGTACTCATATCCTGTATCTGCACACTGTTACTTTGAGATGTCATACTGCACACTGCATTGTAAAAATAAAAAGTAGAATTATATTTCAAATAAAGCCACTGAGTACTTTCTCTTGCTGTGTTGTATCCTCTGCCACTCAAGTTTTCCACACATGAAAAAACCACCCTCCTCTTCAGGTTTTTGCCAGAAGCAAGACCGTTGGAACCTCTAGGTGAAACACAAAATACCTTCTAATTTGTTCTTTATTGTAGGGGAGTGCCCCCCTGTTGACACAGATGTAGGTAGGTCCTGTGTCCTTAATTAAACAAACAACTAAGTGTTTTAAAGATGGCCAACTTCAGGCTGTCAACTTGGAAGTGTTCTGGGAAAGGAGGTTTGTAATGCTCAGGCAAATTTACGTTGTATACAGCTAGGGATTTGAGGACACTAAGGATAGCATGTGAGTTGTTGGCAAATATACAACATATAACATATTTCATTTCTCCATTTTTCATTTCTCCCTTTTTCTATGATACTGTATCTATCAAAGGACACAAATCATATAACAACAAGAAGTTTAATGCATTGACACACCTGTTACCTGTTACAGTCCAGTTTCTATTCATATTCATTAATCTATTCCCTTCCCCTATGGATCAGACCACTACTACACACAGCAAATTATCTGTCTGGTATTTTCTCTTGCTTTTTTAACAAATGCTAAACTTTAAAATCATCTGTACTTTTGTAGGTAATTTAACAAAGACCAATAAATTCCAGAGCTTTAACATAATTTTTGCCTCTGAGAGAGGCAGTGCACAGTGCTTAAAACCAAGGCTCTGAAATCAAGATAACGTTTGACTTGCACTCCTGCTGTACTGTTTGAACTATCAAAGCCTCAATTTCCTCATCTGCAAAATGAAAATGGTAGAATTTACACTTCACCAGGTGGGAAAATTAGATGCAAAACAGTTCAGTGTTACCTATTTTTAAAAGACTTGTGAACTCAGTTGTTGGTTTTCTAATCATTACTGAATTTACAGGGAAATAGATTTTATTTTATGAGCAGCAACAAGATTTCCTGAAAATCAGCTTCTCCAGGACAGGCAGGCCCTATGTCTTACCTTTAAATACCCAACGTTTTAAGTATAGGGCATGCAGAAAGGATAAAACTTAAGGGTATAAAAACTCTGAAGGTAGAATCAATGCATGGATTTAAATCCTAGATTACCACTTTCTAGCTTTCTAACCTCAGACCAATTACTTAAGCACTCTGTGCCTCAAATTTTTCCTCTGAAATGGGGGGGTTAAAATTATATGTACTTATTATTGTGATAAGAAAATATAAATAAAATACTTAAAACAGTATCTGGTATACAATAACTAAGATCTATTATTTTATAGCAGGTGCTAAATGCTTACAAAATCATTTAGTACTTTAAAAAGCCTAGACTGTGTTCTCATTGATTAAAATACAATACTAGTAAGGATAGTGTCACAATTTCATAACAAAAAACTGTTCCATGGCCAGTCATGTAAAGAATGCCTGGAACTGGTTGCAAGAAAGACTGAATAGGCCAGGCACAGTGGCTCAAGCCTATCATCCTAGCACTCTGGGAGGCCGAGGTGGGCCGATTGCTCAAGGTCAGAAGTTCAAAACTAGCCTCAGCAAGAGCGAGACCCCCGTCTCTACTAATAATAGAAAGAAATTAATTGGCCAACTAAATATATATAGAAAAAATTAGCCAGGCATGGTGGTGCATGCCTGTAGTCCCAGCTACTCCGGAGGCTGAGGCAGAAGGATTGCTTGAGCCCAGGAGTGTGAGGTTGCTGTGAGCCAGGCTGACGCCATGGCACTCTAGCCCAGGCAACACAGTGAGACTCTGTCTCAAAAAAAAAAAAAAAAGCCTGAATAACCATGGACAGCTCATGTCAAACCAAACAGTACTAAAAATCTGACACCTGCTGTGGCCCCTCAAATGCCTCATCTAAATGCAAGTTGTTATTGATTATAACATAACAAAATAAAAAGTTACCTTCTTAGTCTACAATGGGAATGAGTATTTTTCTTAGGTTAGGAAAGAAGAAGTATTATGAAGTCCTCTTAATTCACTGGCATTTATTAGTACCCCAAAAATGCAACAGTTGTCTCAAAGCAAGCCTTTCAGTAAAACACTGATATATGGAAGTGGGGGAAAAGGCTACTCACTTCCTACATGTCTGCAGAGAAAGCTCTGTGAATGAAATGCTGTGTGCTGATCTGAGCATAAGAACATGACTGTTACTCTTAGCAGTAAATTAATAATAAGGAATGACTTATTTTTCAATCGTTTTACTGTTTATACCATAGTCACATTTCAATTGGCAGAACTGCTCTCAGGACAGACAAAACAGACCTGTCATGCAAGGAAAAGTAAGTGCAGGTTTTCACAAAGCTTGAGAAAATAAGTACCACGGTAACACAAGGATGGCTGCAAGCAATCTCAGACAATAGCGCCAAGGTTTGCAAGTGAGTAAGAACGAAGGCTGCTCCACAGTAGTTGGCCTAAAACCACTAGTGTTTCCTAAGGGGTATTTCCTATTAGGCTTGGTAAGCAGATCACATGTAACACAAATGTAAATGGAGTAGGGTAACACTTCTGCAGAGTAAATTCCTGAGCAGTTTTTACAAAGCTCTTTCATCTGTGATAAATGGTTGCTGCAAAAGTAATCCCATAAATAGATATCCAGGTAAATTTTATAATCAGTGAAAGAAATTCTTAGGCCAAAAAATAAATAGCCACACAAATCAAACCTACACACCGTGAATTAAAATGGATCCAGTGTTAGGGTTTCCAAAAGAACCAGAGCAGGAAAAATTATTCAAACAGAAGATCCTCGTCCTTCTCTTCAGCCAGAAGATTAGCAGGCTCCATCACCTCTCCAGCTGCTCTCCGTTGTTCCAAGTCCTTCTCAGATTTTTCCTTGAGAATCTTTTTCTTCTCCTGTATTTTCTTTAACCTGTAAAATAAAGGGGGGAATTTTCTGAACACTGTTTTAGTATTAAGTAGGTTTGATTTCTTCTAGTTTTGCAACGAGGATAATAAACACCTAGAACAAAATTTGATACTTCCATTAAGTTAAATAAATTTTGAAATCCATTCCCTAATGGAACAGATTTTGAGCATTCAGGCACATCCAGGCATTTATTAAAGTTTTGGAACACCACAACCCTGAACATCACTGAAGGATAAAAACTAACCTTTGATAATTAAGATTATGAATCATAATCAGATGCCAACTCAAGGTCTAAGACTGCCATGGCTTCCCTAAATGCTCCTGCTTTCACCTACCTCCCACTTCTCTGAACCAGGTAGACAGACCCCTGTACACCACCAATTTAGTACTTATTTATCCCAACTGGTTCTAAATGTTCATAACCAATTAATGGACACACATCATTTCTCTCTCAAGTACTGTGATTTCCCTAATGTTATGATTTATACTACTTGATAATGCCCCTAAATACTTTATATCTTCTTAACATATTCAACATGCAATACATTATTTGTTGATTAACTGTTGAATTCTAGTTTCTCCCCTCAGTTTTTATGTAGGAGACACCCAATCCAAATCATTGTTTTGTTTTAAAGAACAGTCTAACAGTTTCTTTGAAAGGCCTAAGTTTTTGGAAATGCCATATTTTAGGTATATGCAAAATTTGACACAGATTTGTCTCTATGGCTTTTGGCAATATTACTACTTATCAGAATAAAATACAGGCTATGCTAATTCTAAAAAACATAACTAGTCACTCAGCAAATCAAGCCTTTGGAATATGGAAAATAAAAAAATGATCAAAAATGATCAAATTCAACAAACCTATAGAATTCTTCTCGCTCTCTCTCATCCAGCTCTGTGATGATATAAGCAAGGGTACGTTCAATCCGGGGAATGATAACTAGAGTTTAAAAAATATATATATATATGTGTGAGAACTTCAAACCCCCTTTTTGCAAATTACCAGTGCTCATCTGTATAATAGTTATTTGTTTTCTAATTATAAAATTAATGCACATTTAAGGTAGAGAACTTGGAAAATAAAACACAAAAAATTTAAATGGAGTAAAATCCCACCACCCAAAATTAACTATTGTAAATATGTTGATGTGTGTCCTTCTAGTGTTTTTTCTGTGTACAGATAACACTGGACCACAACAGATACAACATTGAATATGCTGAATTTATGAATATATATAACATTGAACCACAGATGTTACTTTAAATATAACAATAATCAACTGTTAAAAAATCAAGCAGAGAGAATGAACTAAATTGAGTTTTATGTCAGTCATTAGGCTCCACTTTACATAGAATTTGCCTATTCTGCTTCTAGAATGTGATCTCAGTGAGGGTGAGAACTATTAACCTTACCCAATTGGTTTTGCTTGTAGTTTCATGTATAAGGCCTGGCACGAGCAAGCAGTCAACAAATGTGTTTTTGAGTTTTTAAAAAATGAGATAACTCCCTCGCTCACACTAATACAGCCCCAAGCAAAGGAGTATCTTTGCTTCAAAGTTTGCTCCTTTCTCATCTAAAAATTGAATTAATGTTTCTTTAATGAAAACAGTTTGAGCAAAAAGCAGTGTCAACACTAAGCAGTTGTATTTTTTTTTTTTTTTTTTTTTGAGACAGAGTCTCACTCTGTTGCCCCAGCTAGAGTGCCGTGACGTCAGCCTAGCTCACAGCAACCTCAAACTCCTGGGCTCAGGCGATCCTCCTGCCTCAGCCTCCCCAGTAGCTGGGACTACAGGCATGTGCCACCATGCCCGGCTAATTTTTTCTATATATTTTTAGTTGGCCAATTAATTTCTTTCTATTTTTAGTGGAGGCGGGGTCTCATTCTTGCTCAGGCTGGTTTCGAACTCCTAACCTTGAGCAATCCACCCGCCTCGGCCTAGCAGTCGTATTTTTTAAATGAGATAAAAGAGATGGAAAATAAATGCATCAAATGGGAAAACTCCTTTTTAGAAATCAAGGAGAGTGGCCTAAAGGAGAGAGATGTAAAGCTGAATAATGTATTCAAAAAGATACGTGTAGCTCAACCATTAGAAAGAACTAAAGAAAACACTGTGACTCTTGAGAAATATTGTTTCTACCCTTATTAACTGCATGAATAACCAGAAATGAATAAAACATTCCATTATGTTAACTCACCACTTTCCTCCGTAACTCCCCCAAATCATACACATACTTCTATCAAAGCACTTCATAACACTTTTTGTACCATGGACACACTTCTCTCTGCATCGTGGGCAGGGGCAATATCTTATTCACCTTTCAGCCTTCCTTACAGTGCCTGAGTCCCGGTAGCTGCACGACAAGTGGGGAGGTATGGACAAGGGAATGAACAAAGCGCCTCCCAGCAGCTTACACTCACCATGTTCAATGGCATTTACACGCCTGTTGGTTATCTTAATAGCTTCATCCAAAGTAACAAAGGAAGTCTAAAAGAAGAGGACAAATAAACAATATAAGCACAAAGTCTTCCTAATCATGTCCTGATCACTTGGCTCCACTCAGACTGTACCTGTAGAAAACATTTGGGAACCAAGACAACTTTTCAGCATGCTTAAAAAACAGAAAATTCTTGTGAGATCGCCATAGAGCTTAACGCTCTTTGCATGCTATTATAATTTATTCACTTCCAACTCAAATAAAGACAAAAAAATAACAAGAGGAAAGAATCATGCACTAATAACCTAGAAATATATTAACTGGCCACAAAGGGGAAAAAAATGGCCTTTTTGCCATTTTTGGATTTTGCATTTTGCATTTTGCCTTCATGCACAAACCATGTTATGCTTGCATTTAAATCTAGTATTGACTGTTGCTATTCCCACCTAGCAAAGAGTGAAACCGTACCATTGCACATGCATTTTGTTAGTAATAAAAAGTAGGGACAATGGTGCAAAAGCAACCATTTCAGAAATCAAAACATTAGGCTTGTCACATATAGGACCATGGAAACAGTTGAAAGTACAAAGTATAGCATGCTCTGACTCAAGACCTCTGACACAAGACCTGAATCTCCTCCACTCGACCATTCAAAGTCAAACTACAGGAGTTCTCTAGCTCTTCTACTTACCTGCAGTGAAGCTAGTTCCACCAGTAGTTCCACTGCTTTGGCATAATTCCTCTTTAATTTAGCCAATTGTTCCCCACCTCTGGCTAAACCAGTCAGTTCATAACCTGAAAGAACCGGTCAGACAACATTTGTAATTACAATGTCAACAATCCTCCCCATAAAATTCCCAAAAAGAAGATAATTCAAAATAACACCTAACATGGAAAGACAAACTCTCTAACCCCTGTTAAAGGCATACATGAAGCACCCATCTCACTCCCAAAATACTGTAGGAGTTGGCTGCTAAATGAAGTTTTCCACAAGGTTACTACTCTAAATATTGCTAGAGAAGCCACCAGCCTTTACTACACCAGCTTGCTCTGGAAATCTCACTGCCTGATGCCCACAGTATAGTGACACTCTCTGTCAACAGGTGACTCTCTAAAATGTTCTACTTCTTCACATGAGCTGTACCTAATATTCCATATGATTTAATTAAATATTACATGAACCAATGAAATATGAGTACTAATAGAAAAAACATTGTTTCTATTAAAAAAAGTTAATTATTTTGCTTTGGAAATAAATGTGTTACCACCAAAAAAAATGCCCTCAAATTAGGAATGGAATGGGTGAGACAATTACAAAAAACTGGAAGTAGGCTATAAAAATCTAGAAAGATTCAGCATTCAAATAGCATCAAAGGGGGCTTCCACCACCACTTCAGTCAGTGGCTGAAGGGACACGGACTCATCCTGTGGCTGCAGGTACAGTGTTCCTGACCACCCTTCTCTGCCACAATAGCATTTCTCTCAGGCAGTGGATCAGGGAAGCATCTGCAACTGTAGACCATGCAGAGAACCACTCTTGGCCAAGCATGCCCTACTTGACCAGGGGAGAGTACTACTGAGGTACAGTTGGCAGAGGCTTGAAGGCAGCCAACACTTTCAAGTTCCCCCCAACATAGATTTGTTGTAGACCAGGTCAAGCATCACAATGTCAACAAGAAATAGTCCAGTCCCAGCTACTCGGGAGGCTGAGGCAGGAGGATCGCTTGAGCCCAGGAGTTTGAGGTTTCTATGAGCTAGGCTGACGCCATGGCACTCTAGCCTAGACAACAGAGTGAGACTCTGTCTCAAAAAAAAAAAAAAGAAAAGAAAAGAAATAGTCCTAACTCTGAGCCATCACCCTTTGTAGATCACAGGGCTGCCCTGGTCTGGTACTGAAAAACTGTAGCTTCTATAAAAACGTGAGGCTTTGGACCAGAGTCTTACTTAAACAAACATAAACACAGTGGTCAGTGTATAGAATATCTGGGACTCTAAATAAACTAGTACTTAAAGGGATAATCACTGTCCTGTTGTTTCTTGTTTCTTTAGCCTAATAGGAAGATATCAGAGATTTCCTGGGTCACGCGTGATATACAATGTATTTTGAATGAAATAATGAAAGTTACAATAAAGCTACAAACTATGATTTGGGGTATATGCTCATGAGATATTTGATGGAGACTTTATCATGCAACATTAGTTTGCTTACATTTTATCAAGAATAATTGGCTAAACTTAAATGGAAATATGAGCTTTTTCAGTTAAACATACTCCTAAAAATAACATTTTTTTGGGGGGGGATTTGACTCCTAAAAGGGGGTATTTAAATTAAGTAAAAGGTATTTATTAGAACTGTTAAATGAAGGTATATTTTTTTAAGTAGCTTTTTTGAAATACAATTTAACATATCATACAATTCACCAATTGAAGATGTTTGCCTTTTTAAAATAACCTTTTTCTGAATAAAAATAGCCAAGCACTTTGTGTTACCAAATACAGTACCCTGTACAGTTGGGACTATTTTATATGTGGGAAAACACTTAAGGAATTTATCCAGAGTCATACTGAGTAATGGGAGAGACCTGGATTTGAACTGCTGCATAATACGGAAATCTTGTGAACTGCTATATATGTATTTAATAGAAAATTTGCACAATATATAGAAGAAAAAATAATTCTATCCCATTACCCATTAATGAGATAATTTCTCATTAATGATATAATCTTCATTCACATATTTTCTCTTTTGATCTCCTTATATACTTTTTGAAAATATATTGGAATTATAGATATATAGAATTTGGAGCCAAAAGCTCTAACATTTAAATATTCTGATGCCAAATGACTTTTCAGAAAAGTAATACAAACTCCATAACTAATGTATGAAAGTGCCAATCTCATTTTCCAGCACTGAATATTCTTTCTCATTAACAAAAATAATATATTTTATTAATTAGATGATAGACATTTTAATATCTGCAATTAGTATGTATAGGCTGTGGTAGAAACAGACTGATTTTTTTTTAATTTATTATACCTAACAAAGTTCCTGACATATAATAGGGATTTCACAGTTGAATAGTATCTAATATGTCATATTCTTATTGGTAGATAAATACTCACTGAATGTTTTTTGTTGCTCACAGAAATGTCTCTGGTGCACATGGGCAATTAAATATCTCTTAACTTTTATTTTTATTCCTGGAAATAGTGACAGCTGATGCTGTTTAGAAGAAAAGTGAAGGAAGAGGGCCTGGGGAACTGCTTAAGACCAGAACTGCTACTTCTATTGCTCTGATCTATATATAGGCCAGAAACCTTCTTTGATTTTGGAGTTTTAAAAATGAAAATGGTTAACTTGAATCTTAGAAGACAGTTGAAAAGCAAAAGGATACAAAAATAAAACCTTAAGTTTGAAGAAATGAAGGCAACTCATGAGAAGACAAGCATTTTAATGTATAATTAATCAGATTTAATTTTGAAAACAATTTTGTGAAACAGATATTCCACTATACAGAAGTCAAACTGAAGCTCAGAAATTTTTGCAACATTTCCAAGTTCACAAAGCTAACAAACAGTAAAGGTAGAATTCAGGAATAGGCTTATCTAAAGACCATATTCATTTTAATACAGTATACTAGGTGCTTTAAATAATAGTTCTATTTTAATCATTCTTGGCCAAGACACAATGCTGTTTAAAAATTTGAATTCTCTCCTTGAAACACAACTGTTATTACTATAATCAACACAGAGTTATCAATCTTTCCTATCAGCAAAGGTTCACTGCCACTTGGAAATGTTTATAATCACAAAAGTAATAAAATCTGTGTCAAAAACAAAAACAAAACAAATTGCTTCATAGTGTCTAAAATCTTATTCTACTTTAAAGAGACCCAAATTGAAATTATAAGCCATGTATTATGGTTGTAGTTTATGCAGAAAGATAACACAGAAGTCTAATCAGTAGATTCATACTCAAAGGCCTTATATTTTTAAAAAGGCAAATAACTGCACATTGATATATTTATAGGTGGAAATAAAAATATTTTAAGATACACACAATGTTTTATCACTTCCTGCCATAAGACTTCTTTGATGATCACTTATTGTCCTGACTGTATCAGATGAAAGAGCTTCTAATACTAGAACCTCTGAACTCTAAGCACCATTTTCCAGAACAAAGTTCATTTAAAGAGGAAACGAGATCCCAGAGACACACACTGATATAAAAACCTTCACACTTACTGTCAGTTCCTTCATGGTAATGTTCAAATACTGGCAAAGTAACACCTGTTAAACACAGAAACATATATGGAGTCACAAACATGGTCTTGAAGTACTCTTTAATTACTGTTTCCTATCTTTCTTTTTCAACAAATATTCAAAAACCAAGAGGTTAAGTCTGGAATTGTAACTGGTTTCAATTAATGAATTTAGGAACCTGCCTTACATGCTCACTTCTATTCAAAAGCCAACTTATCCTGAGTAATAAGGAACCTGGTTGTTAATGATTTTAACATGTAAAGCCAATCAACTTGTTGTAAGTAGAAGAGAGAAACTAGGATGAGATCTTGCTGTATAAACAGATTAATTTAAAAATATCACCTTTTTCCCCCAAAGGGTTTCAAAGGATTAAAGAGTTACCTGCTACATTATCTTTCTTTGCTCGAATTTTCACTTGGGCTCTATTTACATTTTGGATAACTGTGGTGCTGCAGAAAAAGAAAAAGGCTTTAGTTGTGTTTTTAAAAATAAACCTACAAGGACCCATTGGTTATTTTCATCATTAAATAAAACTAAGAGTGAGATGTTACAATTAAGTATGTTTTCATAATTGTCCTTTTTCCAGAAAAGGAGAAAAATTTGCTGAGAAGGGCCTCAGAGAGCAGAGAATGAACAATATTCAAAACATCAACGGTAAGAAAACAACAGAGAATGATTTTTAAAGCACGTGAATTGTTTGCATTTTCAGTCTGACATGTAATACAGGGATGTGACTTTAGGGGTTTATATTCTGCTAGAGTAATTTAGAGAAAACTTTCCTTCCTTCTAGGTTTGCTGTTCCACTAGTTAACCTGGGATTCAATTCCTTTACCTTGGAACCTATTAATATCTAAGTTCTAGTTTTTTTGTTTTTTTTTTTTGAGACAGAGTCTCACTCTGTTGCCCAGGCTAGAGTGCCATGGCATCAGCCTAGCTCACAGCAACCTCACACTCCTGGGCTCAAGAGATCCTTCTGCCTCAGCCTCCCAAGTAGCTGGGACTACAGGCATGTGCCACCATGCCTGGCTAACTTATATATATACATATATATATATATTTTTTTTTTTTTTTAGTTGGCCAATTAATTTCTATTTTTAGTAGAGACAGAGTCTCACTCTTGCTCAGGCTGGTTTCGAACTCCTGACCTTGAGCGATCCGCCCGCCTTGGCCCCCCAGAGTGCTAGGATTACAGGCGTGAGCCACCACACCCGGCCAATATCTAACTTTTATCTGGCTTTGACTGACTCCCCACGTTATTATCATAAAATAAAAGCGTTTTCCCCACAGCCACCCTAAAACGTTCATATACCATTTATACAGTATTGATTTCTTCCCTCTGCTAGAAAATTCAATGCAAACTGTTATCTTACAAGCCTTGGCAAAAATTAAAGTCTACTACTTCAGGGCTGGGCACAGTGGCTCATGCCTGTAATCCTAGCACTCTGGAAGGCTGAGGCAGGAGGATCGCTTGAGGTCAGGAGTTCAAGACTAGCCTGAGCAAGAACGAGATCCTGTCTCTACCAAAAATAGAAAAAATTAGCCAGGCATAGTGACACATGCCTGTGGTCCCATCTATTCTGGAGGCCAAGGCAGGAGGAACGCTTGGGCCCAGGAGTTTGAGGCTGCAGTGAGCTATGATGATGCCACTGTACTCTACCCAGGCTGACAGAGCGAGACCCTGTCTCAAAAAAAAAAAAAAAAGGTGTACCACTTCAAATGGCCTTATTAAGCAAGGCCTGCTCAGCACTCTATGAGGCCAAGATTTCCAGACAGAAATCTGTGGTAACAGTGGAGGTAAAGTGATGGGGTTAAAAGTGTTCTTCCTTATTATTACTCTATCATTTGTCTTTAATGCTTATATATTTCTAAATTAAAAATGGTTTTTAAATTAATTATGAACCTGAAAGCATTTTTATTCAGAACACCCAATTTAGTCTTCTTACCTGAAGTCCCCTGCCGTGAACTTGGCCTCAGCTAGTGAGAAGGCAGCTTCTCTCATTACTTCACCCATCAACATTTTTGTCTGAAAAACCAATAACCAACTACAGATTCAACGAAGTTTTTTACAAGGAAAATCATATCAAAATTATGTTCCTTTAACAACCATCAGTATTTTATGCCAGGTATACATGTAAATATTGGTTTGATAACGATAAAACAAAAATTTCCAATTTTGAACCATTTTGGTTATGGTCACTAACAAAATTGCAAAACTATGAGTTTCATAATTAAAACATTAGAACAAATGCATTAAGAAACAGAACTGAATCTTTACTGAAGGACCTATCTTATTCTTCAATGGGTACGTGCTGATTTTCTCAAATTGATCTCTTAAATTCAAGGCAGTTGAAGTCAAAATCCTAATGGCATATTGATTCGAAAGTACATCTAGAATATTTAATTCTTGAAAATATTCAATAATTTTTTTGAAAGAGAAGAAAAACTAGGTCAGGTGGGCAAGGAGCTGGTGTGCCAGGTATTAAAAATATACCACTACAATAAGGAAATATGTCTGGTATGGGACAGATAAGTCAATGAAATAGACTGAAGGGTTCAGAAACAACCCCAGGTCTATATGGTAAATTAGTACAGTAAAGAGACGTCCATCCACTTACAAAATGACAAAGCTGGAGCTCCAGTTGCGCAATCGGTTAGCGCGCGGTACTTACACAGCAGTACAAAATGACAAAGCTACCTACTTAACATTATTTAAAAAAAAAAATCCAGACATACTAAAGATAGATTTTTTTAAAACAAAACTATAAAGTAACAAAAGAAAATGTAGTAGACTATTATCCTAATCTTTTTTTTTATGAAAGGAGGAGGAATGCAATATTTTCCTAATCTTTTTAGGCCTTTTCTAAGCTTTATATGTAACTCAGAAGCTATATAAAGAAAAAGACTAACAGCTTTGACCAAATAAAAATTAAGATATCTTTTTTTAAAAAGTTAAAAGCCAAATACATAAAAAAAATATTTTTAGCATTTACACATTAACCAGAACATATACAGAACTTCTACCAAAAAAAGGACAAATTTACCAAGAAAATCAAATTACCAGGATACATATCAATAAAGAGCTCCTCAACCTCACCAATAATTAAAAATAACGCAAATTAAAATAAGATACCAATTTTCCTCAGATTGGCAACAAAAAAAAGTAATGCCCAGTTAAGAAGAATTTAAGAAAAGAGGCCCTCTCACACATCATTTGGTATAGACAGAAATTAACATAACAATCTGGAGGGCAATTTGGCATTTATCTACCAAAAATTTAGAAGAATATATCCTTGGATCAATATTTTAAGATTCTTTTTAGAGAAATGCTAGCATATGTACATATAAGGATTTAAGAGTCCCTTACCCCAAGTGGTAAAACTAAACATTCATCAACAGAGAAATAGTTAAATTCCATTATCCATGCAATGGAGTACCATGCAGCTATTACAAAGAATGAGACAGATTTTTATGTACAAACGGTCCCCGACTTAAAATAACTCAACGATATTTTGACTTTATAGAGGTGAGAAAACATATTGTGACTTACAATATTTTCATTTTATGATGAGTTTATGAGGATATAACCTCATCGTAAGTCAAGGAGCACCCATATCATAGTAGAAAGCTGTGTGTGTTCTAACATGGTAGCGAGTGAGCGGGGAATGGGGAGGAGAGAGGGTCACAGAATTTTATGTATGTATATAACAATTGTTTATTAGTAAAAACATTTATGTGTGTATACATGATACTCTTGGTATGTACTTTACAAAAGCAATAGTTTTTGTATGTGCTACCAAAAAGAAAACAGAAAAGGATTGAAAGGCCATACACTGAAGTATCAAGAAGAATACCTCTAGGAAATGAGAGAAGGCTCACTTGAGGGAGAGGACAGGATATGGGAAAACTTTTTTCACTGTTTGATGTATTTCTGTATTCACACTTCATTTATCCAAAAAGCAGTGAATTAAATAAAACCTACTAAGTGCCAGCACTGTTCTTGACACTGAAAATGTAGTGCTGAAAAGATAAAAGCTCCTGCTCTCATGAAACTTATATTTTCTAGTGGGGGAAACAGACAAGAAAATATCATGCTGTGATAAAAATCAAGGAAGGAGATGTGATAGAAGTAAATATGGTGCTCACTTCAGATTGGGTGATTAGGAATGGCCTCTCTGAGACTAGAATGGCCAAAGGAGCCAGTCATAAGTTCTGAGGAAAAGGCATTTCAGGCATAAGAAAGAGATAATAGAAAGGCCCTGGAGGAGTATATTGGCAAGAATGCTCCATGTAAGGTCAGAGAGGCAGGCAGGGGCCAGATCAGATCAAGTGGGGCTTTGCAGGCAACATTAAGGAGTTTAGATTTTATTAAATGAACTATCTGAAACTTGTTACACTTCTAATGGCACTTTTACTTTTGAAAGAAAAAAAAATAACTTAAAAATTACAATGCCAAGGGCCATGCTAGATTTTCCATAGATATTTCCAAAATAAACATTCTTTTAAGCAAAGTTCATTCTACCTCTATTATCTTCTTTAGGATCTGTCGAAATCGAAGAGTTAAGGCATCAGATTTTTTCTTCAGGAGGTTTCGACCTGTCTGTGCTCCTTTTAAACGAGCCTTCATGATGGTCTGTGCCCTATGTAGGCATATAAATAGAGTTAAGATGTTTATTCTCACTCTTTAAGACACAAAAATACCTCCCCGACACAGTGTTAAAATTACCCTTTATTTTTTGATGTAATGAAGAGTGAAAGCATATAGCATTTGCACCTGATAGGTTTAATTGGTGCTATGGTTGGAAAGTGTCCCCCAAACTTCATGTATTGGAAACTTAATCCCCAATGCAACAGTGTTGGGAAGTGGGGCCTTTAGAGATGGTTAGGTCATGAAGGCTCTGCCCTCATGAATGGATTAATGTAATTATTGTGGTAGTTATGGTGGTAGTGGGTTCCTTATTGAAGGAGTAGGTTGGTTATAAAAGTGAGTTTGGCCAAGCACCATGGTGCCCACCTGTAGTCCCAGCTACTCAAGAGGCTGGGGTAGGGAGGATCCCTTGAGCCCAGGAGTTTGAGTACAGCCTGTACAACATAACAAGACCCTGTCTCTTTGGCAGGGGGGGCGCACTTCAGCACAAAGCAATGTTGGCCCCCTCTTGCTTCCTCTCACCATCTTGTCTTCTACCATGGGATGTCACAGCAAGAAGGGGCTCACCAGATGAGGCCCCTCAATCTTTGACTTCCCAGCCTCCAGAACTGTAAACCAAATACATTTCTTTCCTTTTTTTTTTTTTTTTTTTTTTTTTTGTGACCGGGTTTTGCGCTATCACCCAGACTGGAGTACAGTGGTGTGATCACAGCTCACTGCAACCTCTAACTCCCAGGCTCAAGCAATCAATCCTCCTGGCTCAGCTTCCCAAGTACCTAGGACTACAGGTGCACACAACCATGCTAGGCTTATTTTTAAATTTTTTGTGGAGACAGGGTCTCGCTGTGTTGCTCAGGCAGGTCTCCAACTCCTGGCCTCAAGTGATTCTCCTGTCTTGGCCTCCCAAAGTGCTGGGATTACAGGCTCATGTACTTACTTGATTTGTAAGTTAAAATATCTATGCTTCAGCTTCCATTAGAGATATATTAAGGCTTTTTAAAAAATCTATACACTAATAAATAAATATATATCTAAATGTGAAATACAATTACCTTCAGGACCAATAATTCCACTTTGAGGAATTTATCCCACAGATTTAGTCCCAACATGTGCACAAAAACATGTACAAGGTTGAGTAGCCTTATTTGTCATTACAAAAGGGTGGAAACAAGCTAAATGCTAAATAAATCATGGTTTACCATACAATGGAATGATATGCAACCATAAAAAAGGAGGAAGGTAGGCCGGGCGCGGTGGCTCACGCCTGTAATCCTAGCACTCTGGGAGGCCGAGGCGGGCGGATCGCTCAAGGTCAGGAGTTCGAAAACAGCCTGAGCAAGAGTGAGACCCCGTCTCTACTATAAATAGAAAGAAAGAAATTAATTGGCCAACTAAAGATATATATAGAAAAAATTAGCCGGGCATGGTGGCGCGTGCCTGTAGTCCCAGTTACTCGGGAGGCTGAGGCAGAAAGATTGCTTGAGCCCAGGAGGTTGAGGTTGCTGTAAGCTAAGCTGACGCCACGGCACTCAATGTAGCCCGGGCAACACAGTGAGACTCTTTCTCAAAAAAAAAAAAAAGAGGGGTGTAAATTTTTGAGTTACACAAGCTTAGCAGACGTGTCAAACCTCCACCCAGAGTGGGCATCGGAATTGAGGAATAATCTTCTCATACCCCTACACTTGACTTTGCTAACTGATGGCTGACAGAAGCTTTACAATCATCCATCCGTCACCGTTGTAGTTGCTCCCTACTCTGTCCCCCCACCCCCATCCAAGAGAACTCTTGTCCTTAGGAAGCATCACATTGCCCAGACTGTAAGCGGCAAGGCCAGCCCTGCTACCGTCACTGCCGTGGGTGCTGGAAGGAGAGGAGGGCGTCTCCTAGGGGACAAATTGGATTTTCAGAGCTGGGAGGAAGGCCCTGGAGGGAGGATGACAGGGCTGCTCACTCGCTAAATGCACAAAATTCCTTATTGTAGGCTG
>CAUYRT010060400.1:0-68988 GCA_963574885.1 Lepilemur ruficaudatus
CTGGCTAATTTTTCTATATATTTTTAGTTGGCCAATTAATTTCTTTCTATTTATAGTAGAGATGGGGTCTCGCTCTTGCTCAGGCTGGTTTTGAACTCCTGACCTTGAGCGATCCGCCCGCCTCAGCCTCCCAGAGTGCTAAGATTACAGGCGTGAGTGAGCCACCGCGCCTGGCGGACACGATACCTTTTTAAAAGTCTTCATGCTTTGTGCCCTTCTCTGGAGGAAGCAGCAAATGGGACTCTCCATGACCAACAGCAGCACGTTCAAGCGCCCTGTAAGTTCTTCCCACACTGCACTCTGTGCCTCTGATGTTTGAGCCCAGCTCAGGGTGCTGGAGCCAGAACTTTGGGTGTGAAGGTGACCTGGTGATGCCTTTGTTCACTATGTCTCCACATCCTGGGAACCCCTCTGCCCAAAACCCTTTCCAAGTCCTGCTTGCCCTGTGGACAAGCTTCTCCAATGGTCCAGCCTTCAGTGACTGCTCCAGAGTCTGAAATATCATTTTAGTGCCTCTTGCACGTGCCTGGCGTTGATGCTTGCTGTTTGCTGGTGTCACGTACATTCACCTCTGTTTCTGACTTCCCAACTAGGTTGTCAGCCCCTTGAATGGAAGGAGCCCAGTTTATATCTCAAAATATTCCCAGCCTTGCCCAGAAGAGATGATCAATAAGCTGCGAAGGAGAGAGAAAGAAGGAGGAGGAGGAAGGCCATAGGTTAACACTTTTCATCCTAAACATGCCCTAAAAGCTCACTGTGCTGACTTCCAAGCCATGGGGACCACTTCTCACTTCTATAGGGGTGGGGGTGAAGTTACTTGGGGACCGATGCTGCCAGCCCCCCTAATTCCTGAGTTAGAACCCCTGGTAGGAAGACTCCCTGAACCAGCCCACAGTTTGCTCGCTCTGGAAGCTGTTTGCAGTGACTCACCCAATTAAGAGCATCTACATAACAAAGCCTCACCGGGCTGCAGAGGTCACAGAGACTGTGAAGTGTGTCTTTAGTGTGTGTGGCAGAGAAGGTTCACTAATTACCAGTCATTTCCACCCCTCAAGAGCCTGTCAGCCTCTGAGATGCAGGGCATAAAAGAATCCCCAAATTCCCACCCCACACCAATCACTGCTCCCTCCCCAACCCACTCCTGCATTTCAAACCTGTGACTAATAAGTGCCAGGGATGGGTCTCTGCCCACCTGGCTCAGAACGGGGGAGGGAGGAAGGGAGAGGAAAGAGGTTGCCTTGATTCCAGAGCATGTTTTAGTAAAAGGCAACTGGGGGGCCTATATCGTTATCTCTGTTAAAGCAAACAAAACTTGTATTGTTTTTTCTCTATTTATAAAGGTAATAAATGTTTGCTGTCGAAATTACAGGTGAGCAAGAAGGAAGTTAAAATCAGAACCCCACTGTTAAGATGACCAATAGGCCCACAAATGCCCTTGCAGCCTGCTTTCTAGGTGATATGCATTTACTGTGGGTGTGTGCATGCCCTGCTCTTTCATAACCAACTTTTTCCATTTAGTGATGTTTCTCCAACATCTCCCCCCACGAGCACATGGAAAGAATGTGAGATCTGTCAGTGATGCTGAGCTGGGTTGGCAGAGAAGGTGTGTTTTGGTCATTAGAGCACGAGAGGGAGGCATTGCCAGGATTTCTGAAGGCTGAAGGAGGCCCTTAGGAGGCTGTAAAGAGCCCTGACCTTTGGAACTTGAGCAAGTGATTTCCTCTCTGTGAAGGTCAGTTTCCACATCTGTAAAATGGGAATAACAGCATATGCCTTATAGGATTGTCGTGAGGATGAAGGGAGATCCTGGTTGTGAAAAAAACCATACAGGCATTGGATGTTTTATTACTCAGTTTAATAAGTGTTCATTAATTAGTGCCTGCTTTTTACTTAGCCCTCTGCCAGTCTGTGTTGAGGATATAAAGAAGGCATCTGGTTCAGGCCTAGAGGAGCTTAAGATCTAATTGGAAAGTTGAACACACACACATAAACAAAAACCCAAAGTTAAACAATAAGAATTTAAAAAGCTAATAAAACATATCATCAATTAGTAGATAATTAAGTGCCAGACGAGTAGCATAGACAGCACTCCAGGGGTTTAGAGGTAAGAAAGACCACAGGGGGATAATAATAATAAGGACCACTTTGAGCACTTTCTATGTGCCAGGCACATGCATTGTCTCATTTAATTTGGACCCATGGACCATAGGAGGTAGAGACCATTATTACATCCATTTTGCAGAAGAGGAAATTGAAACTTCAGAGAGGTTAAGAACCTTGCCCCAGGTCACGCACCTAGTAAATGTGGTAGTGCTGTTCTTTGGAACCAAGCAGTCTGACCCCAGAGACCCCACGCGCTGAAGCACCACGCTCTACTCTGACAGAGGCCCGGGTGGGGCGGTGCAGAGCCCCGAGCTGGATGGTACAGGAAGGAGCCCTGTGAGCAAAGATGGGACTGAGGGGGTGCATGGGGGAAGACCCTAGGCTGGCTGGATGGTTGGTCCTCAGGAACAGTGGAAAGCAGGCTTTGACCTAAGACTGAAAGAGAGGAGCTGAGGTGTGTTTAATGCTTTGTGGTAGAAAATGAGTTGTCCACGGGGTTTGGGGCAATGTGGGGTCCAATCAAAGCAGCGTTCGGGAAGGTGGGGCTGGGAGGAGACACCTTAGGAGGATTTGGGATGGGAGGTGAGGAGGAGCGAGATTGAGGCAGAAGCATCCTTGAGAAGGTGGAATGCCATCCTTCCTAGATAGTCCTTGTTTCCCTACTTTTTATCTTTGTGACATTTTGGGCTAATCTACTGGTTCCCATGACTGCTGACCTCATTCTTGCGTGTTTACTAACACCTTTGACATTTGGGCTCTGCAGGCAGTAGCTCATTCATTCATTCCACAGGTCCTTGCGGAGCTCTCATTTCAAAGGCAGACTGAGTCAACACAATCTGGGTGCTAATAATTATTAAGGGGGAAGGAGGTCAAAGATGACGCTAGTGCTGTGACAGAGCTGATCCCACTGCACATCAGCCAGCTCCTCGGGTTGCTGCTGCCACTTCTCACCCCACACCGCTCATCTCCGCTGAAGGGGCCGGTCCTCACCCGTGGGAGGCAGAAAGGCCCCTTTTCTTCTGAAGAAGCAGGGCAGGGAGATTGAGACCATGACAAGGCCTTTGGCTCTTCAAGTGAAACACCTTTTGCAGTAGGAGTCCCCAGAGGACAGAATGTTCAGTAGCAAAGGTGGGGACCGAGAAAGAAAAATCTTTGAAATGTATTCATGTAACTGATATTTATTGAATATCATTGATGTACATGGTAGACTCTTCAGGGAATAAAAGCAGGATGACATCGTTTGTGCCTTAATGCATGCTTGGAAAAGGTATGGGGAAAGGAAAGGCAGATAGATGTAGGGTTAGAGACAGAAAAAGAAAGAGACAAGAACAATAAACACTGAGCCCAGAGACATGAAGCATCTAGGTCACATACAGTGCAGCTCGGAGAGAAAACCTTCTACGTCTTCCTGATGCTAGCCCCATAGTCACACGAGACCACAAATGCTCCAGGACACCACCTAAGCAAGAAAATGTAGCCTAGAGGTGTTTCTGTGCCATTGATTTCATCCCACAAACATTTATTGAGCACCCCAAGGTACCAGGCCCTTAAACTCTTAAGAAGAATCAGAGTTGACTGTTACCTAAGGTGGTCAATTTTGACAGTGACTTTTGATGCCTTGGAGACCTTCATCAGACATATTGAGTGCCATCCGTGCTTGTAGGAGGAGAGGGCTAGAAGTAAAGGTTGGAGAAATTCTGTACATTCTCAAACCTGATGGGCAGAATAATTCTTTCCTTACCTGGCTTTGGTAAGAGGCAAATAAGGTAATGTAAAGCTACCCAGAGCAGCGTGCAGGACACAGTAGGCATTTGATAAAACCAAGTATGATTCTCTCAGTCAGTTACAGGATGACTGATTCTCTTTACTGAATTGGCCAGTTTTTCAGCTGAAATCATTACCTGGCTGGGTTGGTATTCAGCCAGGCTGTTTGGTGTTGTGGTCTCATATTAGTACCCATCATAGAAGCCCACAGGTGCAACTAAGAAGTAAGTACCATCAGGCCTGTTTAGAAGTCACCTGAAGAGCCAGGCTTAGCAAATCATTTGATATTGTTATTTGTGAGTGACAGAAACCAGCTCTTGCTGATTTAAGCAGAAAAGGAATCTATCACAAAGATATCAGAAAATTCATAGAATCGGTGAGAAGACAGAAGAGCTGACAGTGGCTGGCCAAGCGGAGATGCACTTGGTCATGCCACTGGAAGTCTAGCTGGGCCGCTGCCTGAGTGGCTGCCATCATCATACTGGACATGGCAGCAACTGTCCCCTCCTTTCTGCCTCTCCTAGACAGTAAATGCCATTGCATTGGGTTCACTACTGCTGTGGGTTCTCAGAATCTCTGCTTTTGCTGGAAAGCATCTCCAGATTCTCCCAATCCTCTGGTCTCCCCCTTGAGAGTCAGAGACCCAGGTGGGGCACCCCATTGGTGGAACCTCAACCGCTAGGGTGGGGAGGAGGATGTGGCCTCCTTAGCTTCTGCAGTTGGAAGCAGACCCTGCTTTCCACCAAACAAGAATGGGACTCAGATGTTAGGCTGGTAAAGGAAGAAAAGAAAAAACAAAACAAAACACCTAAATGTTCGCTGTACAATACTGTAGCGCTGAGGGTTAAAGGTATTAGCACACTTGACTTCAAGTGACTTTTGAAATAAAATACCAAAGCCACCCTGTAAGAATATTTGCCTGCTTCTGGGGCTATTTCAAAAACTACACTTGAAGGCATGTCTCTCATATAAGTTTCTAAAGCTTTTCGGGACCACTGTGGTAGTATTCCAGTGGCAGTAACACCATTGGAAATAATACTTGCTAAAGGGGAAAGTCAAGGATATGTTTTGCCACATATATAAAAACCCCCAACTTCACTGACTTAAATAGTGATTTTATTTTTCTAACAAAATAAAAGTTTTGGAGGAGGATGATTGCTGGAGATGGCTGTAGTGTCCCAATGATGCCAAGATTAAGTCTCTCTCCACTATTCTCGTGGACTTTTCCTCACAGTCACAAGATGGCTACCACAGCTCCAGATAGTATATCTAAGTTCAAAGAAGGAAGAAGGGAGAAAGAGGGGAAGGGGAAGGGTCAAACCACCTGCATCCCCTTTGATCATGAAAACAGAGTGTTTCCCAGCACTCCCCTCCTGCTATGCCACCCCTTTACTTCTACTTGTTCCTCATTTGCCAAAGCTGCCCACCAAGTTGCAAGGATGCAAGGATGCATGATGGTTAGGAGAGATGAAAACAGGATTGTCATGACTGGTCTATGCCAATCATGAAGCACTCCCTGGGCCTGGTACATTACTACAATGTTAAGGTGAGGAGGAAGGAGGGAGGTGGATATTGGAACACAGATCTAAATCCTGGGATCAGATTTGGTCACTGCAGGATTGGAAGTTGGACACACAAACACTGGGGAAAAGGGCTTTCCAGGAGAGGAGACAGAAGGCATGGAAAAACAAGACATGTGAGGAGAACAAAGAAATTTGATTTGGCTGATGCATAGGTAGCTGTACTTTTGGCAGTCTATCCTATAGAAATAAAATCACTGATTACAAGGATACAGACACAAGAAATTTTATTAGTGAAAAAAACCCAGTCACAACCTATATGCCCATTAACAGATGAGTGGTTAAGTTGTAGTATATACATCCTATGAAATACTATGTAGCTAAAAAATAAATTAGCTCTATCTCTGCTGAGCCAGCCATTTATTTTCAGGAAAGAATGAGCAACCTGCAGAGACCCCCAATATAATCCTTTTTTATATAAACAAGCAATAACGTAACAGCCTTACATATATGAGTGTAGTTTATATGAGCACAGTTTATACAGAGCATGGTGAAAAGGGTGGAAGAAGCTACGCTCCAGGACATTAACACTGGATGAGGAGACTTGGATACTTGGTGGGAAATGGCAAGGAGGTGTTGAAGATGGTTAAGGTTTTTCTTTGTATACCTTTGAATGTTTTGCTGGTTGAGGTAAACATATGTTTCTTTTGTAATCTTGGGATGCAATTTACAGCTTTTAAAAAGTAGTTTGGAAGTAGATCATGAAGAGTCAAGTGCTACCTGTGGACAGTGGGCAGCCACCGCAGATTTTTGAGCAAGGCAACCATGTGGTCAGGAAAACTAACCTGGCAGGAATATGTACAATGGATTAGAGGCAGGAGAGGCTGAGGATGGGCAGAACAGTTAGAAGGTTCTTGTAGCAGCATCTCAGTCAGAAACTAATAAGAACTGAACTGTGACAGAAATAAATGTGAAGAAGAGGAAAGGGGGCCCAGGCTAGAGCCTTCGGACATACATACCTGAATACTGGGAGGAGTGGTCATAGCGGGGCATGTTTTTCCATTAAATTGTGTCAACCAACACATCTTACACTTTGAGACCTGAATAAATGGCTGTCAAACCATAGGTATGTCTCTTCTCCAACCTCCTCCAGCATCCATTTATTTGACATTTATAATAAAGACATTCAAAATAATCATTATATCTTTTCAAGGGATTTGTGGTATCTTCCTCATTAAACTGAAAACACCTTGGGACGTGGGACTATAGAGAATACTTATTGGTGGCCTCCAGAAGTACAGTGAACCCCATAAGTAATCATTCATTCATTCAGCATAGCTGATGGTACATATAAATGCTCTTTCTTCATTCATTCCTTGAAGGAGCAGCTCCAGTCCTGTCCCCTGGGAGTTTCCCATCCAGTGAAGGAGGCAAGACTCTCAACAGGAAATCCTATTCTGGGAGAGGGTTATAGGAGGTGGGAGGATGCAGGGAACAGAACCGTAAACTGAGGCCCAAAGGAAGAAGAGGAGTGAACCAGGTGCAGAGAAGGACAGAAAGTCATTCCAGACAGAAGCAAAAGCATTAGCAAAGCCCTTGAGGTGGGAGGTGGCATGGCACATTCGGAGAACCAAAAGGAAGCCGTGGATAGCAGGCACGCTGCGGGGAGGGGAGGAGGAGGCAGACAAAAGCAGAAAGGCAAGCTGGGGCAGATCAAGCCACTGCCACCAGCCATGGGAGGCAGCTCAACTTGATCCTAAGAACAATAGAAACCCAGATGCTTTTACGCAGAAGAGAAACATGGTCTGATTTGCTTTTTTTAAGAAAAAGCACTCTGGCTTCAGCTGGGGCTACAGAGGAACAACAGGGGAAGCGCAATGGCCCTGTTTGCCCATTAGGCTGGGAGCTGGTCAGAGGCTGAGTTGAACCCATCCCCTTATACCTTTCTCCTCTGTACATCCGCCCTCCTACCGCAAGTGGCTACGGCCAATAGGCAGATAATCTCCATGTCAGGAACTAAAATCCCGCCGAACCCCGACACTCTCCCAGAGTAATGGGTTGGGATGCTGGGGAACAGAAAAAAAGAAGGGATGAGGATATGGATGCGAGTGGATAAGTCAAGGCCGATTTCTTCTTTCTCTGCCTCAATAATTTTATCTATAAAACAGGGCATTTATTGTACCTACCTTAGAGAGTTGCTGTGAGGACATAATTCATGCAGAGTTCTTAGATAGCACCTGGCACAAAATGAACAATCAAAAAGCGTTAGTTTCTGTTTTGTTTCTCCTAAAAAGATAAGTGGGACCCCATGACCACTGACTGTATTCCTGCCATCTAGTTGGATCCCAGAGAAAGTTTGAGAGCCTCTGGCCCAGGTACTCACCGAACTACCAAATGACCAAAGTTTGAGCAAATCTTACACGCAAGTTTGGGTCTGGGTTGCCAGTGTGTAGATGCTTCTGCTCCTATGACTTCAAAAGAAAGAACCCCCAGGTGTGGAAAAGGGAGCTTGCCCACCGCCACTCCCCGCAAAACCCAGGGTAAGCGCCAGGCCCCTGGCCCAGGCATGAGATCCTGCTGCCTAACCAGCGAGGCGGAGCTCGACCAGCCGGAGGCGGGCCGGCGCGGAGGGGCGGGGCCTGCGCGTCAACCCTCAGCCCCACCCCCAGCGGAAGTGCTGCTGGGTCCGCCCCTCCCTCCGGCGGCTGGTTGCCCTCACCCCTCCCCTGGTCCGCTCTCCTCGCCGCAATTCGGCTACAGGAGCTGGTTCGGCCAGGGCCCCAGCACCCGTACGGAGAGGAGGCCCGGGGCCCGCACACCTGGCTGTCGGCGGCGTTCTCTGTCCCTCCCACTGCCCCAGCCCTCCCTTCCATTTCTCTATTACCGGCGCGGCCGCGGGCGCCGCGGAGGATTGCACAGGTAAAGTCTCGCCAAGTGACGGTGCAGGCGTGGGCGCCTCCTGCGCCGGATGGGCAGGGGAGAGGCCGACTGCACGTGCCCGGTATTTTTTGTTTTTTTAAACAGCCTTGGTACTGATAGTGGGTGACCCGGGAGTGCGGACGCGGACCAGGGAAGTGCTGCAGTGCACTGGGGACAAGGAGGGGCGGGACTGAAGCCGCCGGAGCTTGGGGGCCGGGTCATTTGTGTCCTAGCGTCTTGCGCAGGCTCCGTTGTGCCTGGGAGGTGGTGAGCTGCTTGGGAGAGCGCGGGTCAGGGCCGCGGTGTTGGAGGATTGTCCCCCACCCACTCCCTGAGGTGACTGGGTTTTGACAGCCACCCCGTCTGGGCGCACACAATCCCAGGTTTGCAGAATGAAAATCAATAAAATCGATGCAATGGCAAAGAACACGAAACATGTTGGGTTATTATTATTTGAGTTTGTTAAATTCTTTTTTTTTTTTAACTTTCTTGGGAAAAAAGTGGGTTCAGCTTAGATCATGGCCTCGGAAAGGGACGCAAAATATTCCCTGGTCTCCTGGCAGGGGACGGAGGCTTGTCTTCGGTCCCAAACCGCGAAAACTTCCCCAGGCTGGCGTGCGGGGTCTACTGAGGGGAGGGAAGCCCCAGTGTGCACTTGGTTTCGGGATACTGCTTTTCCCCGCGCCACATCATCTGCCCTTTAGGGAGAGAGCCCCCCTCCACCGACATTTCCCCGGCTCACCACCCCCACGCCCTGGGGGCCGTGCCTCCTCCCCTCCCCCGCGCTCTCCCTGGCGCTTTAAATAATGATATTTGCATGCAGGGAGCGATTCATAAATATGTCAGGGCCGGTGAAATATAGGCAACATTTCAAACTTTCTATTTAAAAAACATGAATTATGGCCGCGGAAAATGTGTTCCCATTTAAAGGCGATACGAAGTATTTGGTGTCTCGTCCCCGGGCCCATCCATCACGCAGACAATAAAGAGAGTTTTTCGCCCTGACACCCGCGATTTATGGGCGCCCTTCTCTGCCCTCATCACTCACCCGCCGTGGCCGGCCCGGCGACAGGCCCCGCGGAGAGAGACTGGCGGCCGCGCCCGCGCGCGCACTTTGCGCGCCCTAGCCGGCCCCCCAAGATTGTGGCTCTCAGGGGGAAGCGCCAGCTCCCGGGAGTTGGGGGATCTGCCACCAGGGTCTGGGCAAGCCAAGTGGGAGCGGAAACCACACTAGTCCTCCCACCTCCGCTCAAGCTTCTCTCAGGGCTGGGGCCCAGCGCACGGAGGAGCGGTCTTGTGGGCCCCCTCGGCGTCCGGGCCTCGCCCGCTGACCGCGCGGGGAAGTTTGCAGCGCAATTGGTGGTAGGTTATTTAAGCCCCTGGTTCGAGGTGAGGGCAGAGAAGTGGGCAGGGAGTTGATTACCCAGGCCGATTCTTGGCAATTCTGCCCTGAAGGAAGCCAGCTGGTCTCAAGCTTTCCTGAGCCCCGCCGGGCTGACCATTCTGGGTAAAGCTCTTTCGGCAACTTTTCCAAAGCCGCCTTTTCCCCACTGTGAGCCCTACAAACACATCCTGGGCGTCCGAGGCAGCTTGGAAACTATTTTTACCATTAGGGGCATAGATAGGAGTTGCCCAGAAATAAGGAAGACGAGGTGCCTTCCCTAGCGTTTCGCCTCCAGCCAGGCCCGGCCACCCAGTGCCCTCTTCACTCCCCTTCCTCCGCCCCACCCCGCACGCGCTCACGCTAGCGCACTGTCCTTCCAGAGCCTCCACTCAATCTCTGTTGCTAACTTGCGTCGGAGAAAGTTCGGGCTACCGCCGCAGGGGAATTTGCTTTCAGTTTCGCCGTGGACCGACTTGGCCAGGCGCGTTTCCAAACCACCGGCAGAGGTGGGGGGTGCCAGGCACTGCGGAGCAGCGAGAGACCACTGGGCCTGGGGGCGCAGCTCTTCCAGACTTCCTCAAAGGCCGGACCCGCAGCCGCCGCAGCACGAGGAGCCCCCTCGCGTCCTGCGCTGGGCCGAGGCATCTGCCTGCATGCGAGCCAGGATCCGTTTCCTGCCTGATGCCTGCGAGCTGGATTTATTCGGATAAATGCAACGTAAACGACAGCCGGAGAAATCCTGTCGAGTCTAAAAATGACAAGGTTGAATTTATTAGATCGAGATTCCTATGTAAGTGCAGGGAGATGAAAATGATACAAACAGCTCCATGTCCAGTATGAACACCACTGATTGCTTTCAGCTTCAAGGCATGCAACATAACACATTTGAATATTTAGATCTAGAGAGGGATATAAAATATTCTTAAATTCTCCATGTGTGCGCATATAGTTAAATTGGAAAAATTCTAGAGCAAGTTATCTTTTTATAGCCCCTGCTTGGGTGTCAATCTGGGTTCGAGATAGAACTTACGTCCAAATAACCACCCAGCAAATATTTCCTGTGGCCAGAGTGAGTCCCGCATTGTTGAGGGGTGCGGTATCTATAGCTCTTTAAATATCTGCGGCGTGGCAGAATTAAAATAAATACATTTAAGACAAGCAGGCGCGAAGGTAACTGAGCCACTGCATCAATCTAATATTTCTGGGCATAGAAATATTCCTACAAGATCGGCTGTAGAGAGTGCGGACAAACTAGTGGTTTTTGAGAACCCTGCGTGGGGGCCATGGGTCCTGTAGCCCCGTTTGCCGAGCACGCCGAGGTGTGCTGTATTCTATACCTGCGGCCTTGGACGCTGGCCTGACGGCTGGGAAAGGCTATACCCCGACGCCCAACACGCAGCGCCTTGGGGGTTCTCCGGTATGCAGGCGCGGAAAAAAAGCCTTCCCCGGGCGCTGAACCCCGCATGGTACATAAGGTAGCAGGGCCTGGGGGCCCGCGAGCAGCCCTCCCCCGTCAAGACACTTAAGCCACCCTTCAATCCTGGCTCCACCCAGCTCCAGCAGTGGCCACTTGGGTCTATAGATTTGGAGGAAAAGCGCAGAAAAGGGCGGGTCAAGCTGGTTTCCGAGGCATCCCGAAGCGCCAAGAGGAGGCCACAGGGAAGAAGGCCACAATTTCTGCGCCCTCCAGGAACCAGGCCCCACCCGACCCTTGGGGCTCCAATTTGAGAACAGAAGCAGTTACCAGGGTGTAGTTACTTATGAAATATTAGGTAGCCCCTCACATACTCAGTACTGAGGCCCGGATGCCCCATAAGTCTTCCCCACGTATTTGCAAAGCCCAGGCAACGCCAACAGTGTTGTCGGCAACGTTGCAGCTGTAAAATTCCAAGACCAAATACTAATTCCAGAATAGGGCGCTTGCAATTGCCCACTCATCTCACTGCCCCAGTCTCTCTCTCTCTTTTCCCTTCACCCCTCCAAACGCACCCAACCCTTAAACAGGCACAGAGCTTCTAAGAGCCCCTGCTTCCAGAGAAATTAGGAAGGAATTTGTCATGAGTGTCTGGGAATTGCACACACTCCTGAGGCGACCCTGCCGCAGGAGAAATAACCCGGCCTCCGAGAATGCCCTACTCCAGAGAGTGTGACTGCGCACCGAAGTGGTTTAGACGGTATATCGAGAGGAGGGAGCGAGAATAGGAAATATGCCCTGACAAGAAAAGGTAAAAGGAAGAGGAAATGAAGAAAAAGGGTAGGAAGTCAAGAAAGAAGCGGGAGAGGAAAAAGGAGAAGGTAGAAAGAGAAAAGAAATGGAGAGGCAGGGGAGGCAAGCCGAGAAGAGCATAGGCCGTGGGACAGCCCCGGGACCAGGCCAGGCCACGGCTCCTGCATGCCAGGTTCCAACCCCCGCCCCTAGAAGCACGAGGGCCGCGCGGGACCGTCCTCCGCTGGCCCCGTGAATCTGGGCCCCGCTCCCAATCGGGTGGGGCGGGCCTGGGTCCAGCGGCCTCCGCGCGCGCTCTCTCTTCCCCTTCCTGGGGGACCGCATAGCGGTCAGGACCCGGGTGGGGAGGCCCCCGGGGGCGCCCGCCAGTCCGGGACTGTTTCGACGCTCTGGGCCAGGCTTTCCAGCTCGCCGGGCCTGACCTGTCAGGCGGATTATCTTCGAGGGAGATTAATAGGGGAGGCGGGCTGCAATAATAATCGTTTTGTTTGATGTGACAACTCTGATAGGCGTTGATTTACTTACAAACTGATAGGCTTTTAATTGAGCGCCTCCGCCGAGCCCGAGATGAAAGGGAAGCGGCGGTGAAAGGCGGCCCGCCTGCCCTCCGGCCTCAATACTGATTAGCCATCTCGACAGTGAATAGTTCAAGGCATTTTCAAACTTTTTTCCTCAGCTCTCTACTCTTCCTTCTCCTCCTCCCACTCCCTCCTCAAATATCTGCCATGCCCACTCCTTTTTTAGAGAAAACAAATCATTTCCATTGTGTGCAAATAAAATCCGCAGGACATCCGCGCCAACCGCTGCTGGGGGTTGGAGGCATTAGGCCTAGCGTAGAGTAACTAACAACCCCCCACCCGCCTAGCCTGCGCGGCCTTCGGGGGTTTGGCCTTGGGCATGAGGTGCGCAGGCTCGGACGCTGACGCCTCCCAAAAGCCCGGGGCGCTGAGGCCCCCAGGCGCCCCCGTGCGCTCGGACCTTCGGAGTTGAGATTTGAGAAGAGCGAACGCTCGCTGGCTACGACCCGCGTCCAGGCTGCACGGCACAGACCCCTGAGCGTGAGCGGCCAAACCCGGCAATGCGGGAGCCACTCCACGGCTCCCCCAGGCTTTGGGTGCTGGGGCTGCCTCCCCTGAGCCGCCTGGTGTAGTAAGAAAGCTGCTGGAATTAGAGCAGAGGCGAAAAGATGCGTCTGGAGACTGGGGTGGAGGAGGGGGAGGGACGCCCTGGCTTGCGGTCACCCCCAGCTCTGCCGCAGCTGCCGGCATTCAGTGCCCGGGCCTCGCGGGGAGGTGGCGACGACACTCGGCCCAAGGCTAGGCTGGCGGCGCTGCAGTTGGTCTGAGTCGCTACCTAGACGGCCGCGCACTCAATGACACAGGCAGACACTAACACACCCGAAGGGGAAGAGCGGCTTCACCCACACGCTGCCCTGCAGAGGCAGCTTAGTACTGTATCGCCCTCAGACACGGGCACCTGGGACTCGCTCCCGGAAGATCATTCAGACAACCTTTACACCCTTGCGTGTGGCCTCGCCACCGGCTCGCCTTCCTCAGTTGTCGCACAGACACTACAAACCCCTTTGAGTGCAGGTGTGTTCTTACACGCTCACACTGACAAACACCGGTCCAAAACACACACTGCCTCACTTCCCTCTTCTCTCCAAATTACCTTTAGTCAAGTTACCATTTCATAAAGTTTGCCAACCTGGAGAATCAAGGGCTAAAATTAAAACGCAGAAAAAGAACGCCTACGAGAAAATTCTAAAACTCACCCAGAAAGTTCTCGGCACCCGTGCGGAGTGGGAGACAGAGACGGAAGGGGGGAGGGGAGCGGGGTGGTGAGGGAGAGGGCGAGCAGGTTCCAGGGTTCCAGACCCGGCTCAGCGCCGGGTGCGCGCCGGTCGAAACCGGGTCTCCAGGCTCGGCCCCCGCCCCCCGCGCGGGCACAGGCTGGCTCCGGGCTCCCAGCGCTCCCAGCCCCACCATTTATCAAAAGGACTTGACAACAAAAGAAGAGCCGGGGCGGAAAAGTGGGGGAGGGGAGATTCAAAGTGTTCCAAGTCGGTCCAAGGAAAGGGGTGTGTCCTCCTCTCACCCCTTCCAATTTCTGCCAGTTTCTGGAGGTGACCCTCGAACTCTGCCCGGACGCTAGGTACCAAAGCCCTGAAAACTCTCGCAGCGGTACAGGCATACATACACACTGTGCACCCAGATCCAGGTACACGGTGGCACGCTCAGCGCTTCCCCTCTTCTTTCAAAACAACCCGAGTGACGGTGCAAATCGAGGGGAACGCGGCAGTCTCGGTCCGCTTCCCTGGGAGAACCCGCGTTCCCACAGGCAGCCGCCCCCTCCCTCTCTCGCTGCTTCCCCGGGCCCTGCCAGCGCAGGTCAGTCCCAGCTCTGCGTGCCACTAAATTCGAGAGAGCAGCCCTGAGAAGAACAGGTTCCCAAGCCTGCTGGGATGGCGCCAGGCGGGTGGTGGAGGAGGACTGGGGAGGCGACTTGAGTGAGCCTGAGACGGTTCTCCTCCATACACCCACGGTCAGGCCTCTTCCTCTCAGCCCTGGTTACGATCCCAGGGAGTCGAAGAATTGAGGGGGGCTTACCCCTCCATTGACCCACAGGACTCAAGGTCACTTGGTGGTGTGGCTCTTAGAAAAGTCTCCGAGTTTGGGGTCGGGGAACTACTGAGGGTAGTTAGTTGTCCGCGGCAGAGTGGCAGCCTGACATCCGCAGGCTACACGCCCCCGAGGGACCACGGAAGGAGGTGGTGATGGGAAGTTTCTCATGTTAGACGTCGCCGCTGCCCGTCTCAGGTACCCAGAGCCGCCCGGAACTCCGCGACCCGGACGGACCGAAGCCCCACTAGGTGGAAGGGTGTGTATGTCTCCGACACCGAGAGAGGAGGCGCGCGCCCCAGGCCTGCGCGCCCCTCTCCGCGCCCTGGGCCCACCTGCGCACTTTCCTCCCACCACGCATTTTCCTGACACTGAGCGCCGCTTTCCCGTCTTTCATTCTTTCTTGGCCCCCCCCCACACACACACCCCATCCCGGGAGGCTGCTCCTCTTTCCCCCTCCTCCGGTTCCCTCTCGGTCTCTTCCTTCCTCTGTCTCTCTCTCCCTCTCTCTTTTTCTCTTCAAGTCGCACCCGCCTTGTAATCAGCAACAAAAGCTGACATAAATCACGGGCGGATTGACAAGAGCTGACAAATAACTGATTGATTGCGGTCGAGGAACATTGACAATTGATGGAGGGGTGGAGATGCCCAAAGAACGGGGAGGGGGGAGAGGAAAGAGAGGGTAGAAGGGGAGAGTAAGAATGGGGTTGGGGGAGAGACCGAGTGTGAAACAGAGGAAACATGTGACCCTCGCTCCAGCCCCAATCTGCGCGTCCGGGAGAATCACGTGGCCGGGAAGGGCGGAGAGCCGGGCGCGCACCGCCGTGCTCAGCAGCCACCGCCTCCGCTGCCCATCCAGTTTCTGGTTTCTCTGCCGCCGAATCTCAGGAAATCAAAGCGGGCGGGCGGACTTCCTCCCGGACCGGCTCCCCACCTTTCCATACCCTGGTGGCCGCGCAGCGCGGGATCTCAATTACTGAAGAGGAAAGAACATTTGGTGTGCGCGTCTCCTGTGCGCCCCTGCAGTTGACAGTCCGGCTGGTGTCCAGACTCCCGCCCGAGCTCTTTCTGGACACCCCCTCAGTCTGTTCCTCACTCGCACCCACCTCCACAAGGAGGTTTCAGTTTATTTTCGAGCTGGGGAAAGGAAGAACGACGAGGAGGAAAAAAGAGGGAGGCGGCGGATGACAAACGTAGAATAAATGTCCATCTAGTCCTCGGAGCGAAATCGAGGGAGGGGACACGCAGGGGGGTGGCGAAGAGAGAGCTGCCCATTAATACCAGCTCCGAGAATCTTGGCGGCGGCGGCGGCGCGGGACGCGTCACATCCCCTTGACCCTCCAATCACCTCGGGCTCCCATTTGATTGGAAGGCGGCAAAGGCTTTAATCTCCCCCTCGGTGCAGCTGCTTTTGAAGTGAGTTTCCTCGCCAGAGCCCCGGCTGGACACGCAGCGGCTCACATCGCAGAGCGCAGCGCCGGCGCGGGGCCGCGAGAGCGCAGCGCAGGGGAGCAGCCCGAGGCGGACACCGCGAGCCGCCCGGCACTCCCGCAGTCCAGCCGGCTCCTCCAGCCCGGCCACGGCTCCGCTGCGGGCCATCCAGGATTATTCGTTTCTGGCTCTAGGCGCCGAGAAGGCTCGCTGGGCGCCCGTGGCCGCCGCGCCAGCTCCTCCTCCTGCTGCTGCTCCTGCTCCCCGGGCGAGCGCGCAGCCCCGGAGCCCTCCCCCCGCTGCTCCCATGCGCGCGGGTGGGTCATGAGCACAGCGCCCTCGCTTTCTGCCCTAAGAAGCAGTAAGCACAGCGGCGGCGGCGGCGGCGGCAGTGCAGACCCTGCCTGGACCAGCGCGCTCTCTGGAAGTAGCTCCGGCCCTGGCCCAGGCTCATCCACGGCCGGCAGCACCAAGCCTTTTGTGCACGCCGTGCCCCCCTCTGACCCCCTGCGCCAGGCCAACCGCCTGCCCATCAAGGTACTAAAGATGCTGACGGCACGGACTGGCCACATTTTGCACCCCGAGTACCTGCAGCCCCTGCCTTCCACGCCCGTCAGCCCCATTGAGGTAAGGACCCTCTCCTTCTCCTTGGATCGCACGGGGACTACTACCCCAGCTGTCGCCCTAGGGGGTTTCTTTCTCTCGGGATCTAGGGGTGGGGGATCGGAGTGATTCAGCTCGGGGATAGGGGAAGAGGACAGGGCTTCAGCACCTCAAAACTAGGGCAGAAAGGGGGAGGAGGTGGAACCGGGTGTGAAGGCTGCCAAAACCCGTTTCTCCTTTTGATGTTAAAGCCCCTACCCCGACCCAGGCCCCCTCACTTACTCGGCACCTAGGCAGGCGGAGGTCTGAAAAACGTTTCCAAAGTCGCCGTCCTCCGGCTCCCTTAAGCTGCGAACCCAGCCTCTGAGGCGCCAACCGCCCAAGCCCTTACTCTGAAAAATTAAGGGGCGTGGGGGGGAGGGGTGTAGTTTTGAGTCTAGGAGACGAAAGCCAAAACATTTTGTTTTTTTAAAAATCCATTTAGCTCTCAGAGAGGGCAGGAAAGATGTTGATGGGGGGGTGATATCTGCCGCCTTTCCCAAGGGCGAGAATGTTTGTTGTTTGTGGGTGAGTGTGGAGCGGGGGTGCCGCTTAGAATTGCGCCTCTGGGCGAGGAGGATCTTCGTGGGCTGATGCGGAGGAACATTTGAACCTCAGAAGCCAGGAGTCTAAAGGGTTTCCCTTTCTTTCTCTGTGTGACCCCCCACACCCCACCCCGCAGCTCGATGCCAAGAAGAGCCCGCTGGCGCTGTTGGCGCAAACATGTTCGCAGATCGGGAAGCCCGACCCTTCGCCCTCCTCCAAACTCTCCTCGGTAGCCTCCAACGGGGGCGGCACGGGAGGTGCCGGCGGCGGCGCCCCGGGCGACAAGGACGCCAAGTCGGGCCCCCTCAAGCTGAGCGACATCGGTGTGGAAGACAAGTCAAGTTTCAAGCCGTACTCCAAACCCGGCTCGGATAAGAAGGAGCCAGGCGGCGGCGGCGGAGGCGGCGGCGGCGGGGGCGGTGGCGGGGGTGTTTCAGCGGAGAAGTCCGGATTCCGGGTACCGAGCGCCACCTGCCAGCCATTCACGCCCAGGACAGGCAGCCCGAGCTCCAGTGCCTCGGCCTGCTCGCCGGGAGGCATGCTGCCCTCGGCCGGGGGCGGCCCAGAGGGCAAGGACGACAAGAAAGACACTGACGCGGGCGGCGGCAGCAGCAAGGGCGCTGGGGGCGCCTCGGCGGAAGGGGGACCCACGGGGCTGGCGCATGGCCGGATTAGCTGCGGCGGCGGGATTAATGTGGACGTGAATCAGCACCCGGATGGGGGTCCGGGGGGCAAGGCTCTAGGTTCGGACTGCGGCGGCTCATCGGGCTCTAGCTCTGGCTCCGGCCCCAGCGCGCCCACCTCCTCCTCAGTGCTGGGCTCTGGGCTGGTGGCACCCGTGTCACCCTACAAGCCGGGCCAGACAGTGTTCCCTCTGCCTCCTGCGGGTATGACCTATCCAGGCAGCCTGGCCGGGGCCTACGCTGGCTACCCGCCCCAGTTCCTGCCACACGGCGTGGCACTCGACCCCACCAAGCCGGGCAGCCTGGTGGGGGCGCAGCTGGCGGCGGCCGCGGCCGGCTCTCTGGGCTGCAGTAAGCCGGCCGGCTCGAGCCCCTTGGCTGGGGCGTCGCCGCCATCCGTGATGACAGCCAGTTTGTGCCGGGACCCGTACTGCCTCAGCTACCACTGCGCCAGCCACCTGGCAGGGGCGGCGGCCGCCAGCGCGTCGTGCGCTCACGATCCGGCCGCTGCGGCCGCAGCACTTAAGTCCGGATACCCTCTGGTGTACCCCACGCACCCACTGCATGGTGTGCACTCATCGCTAACGGCTGCCGCTGCTGCAGGCGCCACACCGCCCTCCCTGGCCGGCCACCCCCTCTACCCCTACGGCTTTATGCTCCCTAACGACCCTCTCCCCCACATCTGCAACTGGGTGTCGGCCAACGGGCCGTGCGACAAGCGCTTCGCCACGTCCGAAGAGCTGCTGAGCCACTTGCGGACCCATACGGCCTTCCCCGGGACAGACAAACTGCTGTCGGGCTACCCGAGCTCGTCGTCTCTGGCCAGCGCCGCCGCAGCCGCCATGGCTTGCCACATGCACATCCCCACTTCAGCCGCGCCCGGCAGCCCTGGGACGCTGGCACTGCGCAGCCCCCACCACGCGCTGGGACTCAGTAGCCGCTATCACCCCTACTCCAAGAGCCCGCTCCCCACGCCCGGCGCCCCTGTGCCGGTGCCCGCCGCCACCGGACCCTACTACTCCCCCTACGCCCTCTACGGACAGAGACTGACCACCGCCTCTGCGCTGGGGTATCAGTGAGGGCGCCGGCAGGGCTAGCGAGGGAGAGAAAGGAGCTGGGGGGAGGGGAGGAGCCGAGGGAGGGGCGGGATAGCGGCCCCGGCTGCTGACACCCGCGCGCAGGGAAGACCCGGGCCACGAAAGGAAAAAAATACACACCGTATCTGTCTACCCGAGAACAGCGACCGAGACCCGGTGGGAAACTCCCCTTTCCCCCACCTCTCACCTCCCCACCCAAACTTTATAAAAGTTGAAAAAAAATATCATTTGACTTTTTATAGAAAAAGAAGGAAAAGTAATTGAGACAGTGTTCCTCTGAGGACTGCGTCGGTGGACACTGGTATTTATTTATGTTAGCTCCAAGCGGACCCGTGGTTCAAAAGTGCATTATTTAGTTTGAGCTCCGTAGGTAAAAAAGGAGGGGAAAGAAATTAAAACTTGAGGGTAAAAATGTGGAAAACAAACCCTCCCATCCCTTGTAGATTATAAATAAAAGCAAAACCGCCACAGAACTAGAGGTCTTCTCTTTAATGTTACTTTAAAATTGCTATGATTGTATTGTACGTTATTTAATGTCTGATTGAAACACAAATTTACATGCATGTTTGTTACAAAAAATGAAAAAAACGAAACAAAACAAGTCACAATTTGTCAGCTCTGATTTCAAATTGCAATTATTTTTAAGGTGTATACCATCGAAAGAGAATGGGTATTTTTTTGTATGTATTCTGGAAGAAAAACAACAAAAAAAAGGAAAAACAATTCTATTCCAAAACCTCATTTGCCTTATTTTGTTCTTTAAAAGGAACACTTAACTATTTTTAATTTTTAAGTCCACCCGCTGAGAAGGGGACAAGGTTTACGTCATGTACTAAAGTAATAGACAATGTATCGCTTTAAAGATTAAAATTCCGTATATTTGATGTATTAAAAGGTTTTACTTCTTCTTCTTATCTTTTTTTATTTTTTGGTTAAAGAGAGCATGGCAGAACCCGCAGTGGGTTCCCAGGGCCGTGGCCGAATTTCCGATTGCTTTGTTGTGATTTTCTGGAAGAGGCCAAGGCGTTGGAAGGGCCGGCCAGCCGCAGGGTTGGCCTTGGGGAAAATATTTTTAAAGAGGAAATTTCACAATTTGGAAAGATAGTGTCCTTCGCTATCAATCATTTCGTTTTTATTTACATTTTCTCCTAGCAGCCGGTTTGTTAAAAGTGAAAGGAGGGGAGAAAAGTGGGGGTTTTGTTGAATTTCCCTCTTGAGACTTTCGGGCGTTTGGGTTTCGTTTCGTGCAGGGAGAGTAGCAGGCGGGGACTCGCCGGCTGGGCCTGGGCCCGGGGAACGCGCGGCGGCCCGCTGCCCCTCTCTTCGCCGTCCGAGCATCCCCGCCCCTGGCGGGCAGCAGGGATAGTTTGGGGAACGGAGGGGCGCTTGGGGAACCTGTTTCCCGGGCCTGGGGAGAGTGCGCCGTAACCCTCTACTCCCTTGGGGGAAAGTGAGTTATTTTCTTCTGACTGCCGCGGGCCAGAAGAAGCACCTCCACCCTCACCCCCACCCCGGGCTGCTTCCTCCCTCCGGAGTCCGAGCCGGGGCAGGCCGGCGCCGCGGCTGCTTTTCCCCGCGTCCTCCTTCCTCTGCAGCCGGCGCTCTAGTCCAGTCTGTGCCGCAGGAGAGCGCGCCGGGGCAAGGGACCCGGAAGCCCCTTCAAATTCGGCCCCGCGAGGGTCCTGGAGACCACGCTCGGCCTCTCTGGGGCAAGCAGACGGGCGCTGAGGGCCTTTCGGGCTGCGAGCTCCTCACCGCAGACGCCGGCGGGAGCCTGGGTCCCCATGCGGGTCCCCGCGGAGCGCGCCGATCCCTTCTCCCCAGCTTGGGCCGCAGGGCTGAGCTGCGTGAAGCGCAAACAGAACCACCCACAAAAAAGTCCTAGTCGCTTTCGGGGAGGAGATGGGGGGTCGGAGACCCTGTGCCGCCTCACAGACACTCCAGAGCTGGGCGCGAGCTCTGGTCTTCTGGATTGGGAGCTCTGATCCCAGAGCGTCCTTCGGGGGATCCTGGGACCGTGCAGTCGCGGCGCTGAGTGCGCACCCCAAACTCCCCCCTCCCCGGCGTTAGACCGTGCTGGATTCTGCGTGTCGGGCTTCCCTCAGCGCTCAGCTCCCACAGTTGCCTCTGAGGACTCACTGCCGCGCAGAGTCCGCCCTCGGCCCTCGGTCTGGGTGCCTCCATGTGCACAGGGGTGGGTGACTTTATGATTTTCCACTCTCCTCCTAGCGCCTGCCTTAAGGCTGCGGGGCCTTTTCCCGGATTGCACGCAAAGCAACCCGAGCGACCTTCGGGACGCCGCCCGGAGCGGGCTTAGTGCAGACTCTGGCTTCGCCACCACCTCTACGGAGGGGGTACGTTCCCGCGCCTCTGACCCTGATGCCGGTGCGCCCCCGAGACCCTGGGAACGGGAGCTGGCGCCGAGGAGAACCCCGGGGATGCCGCAGCCCACTCCCATTCTGGTCCAGCCGAGAGAGCCTGGGCTGGACCTGGTTTCTCGAGAATCCTGGCCGACGGCACGGCTTGCCACCCCCAGACTCTGGGACAGACACCGCTGCCCGCACCCCCGCCAGGTGAGAGGGGAGTGCATTCGTGGAGGTGGTGTGGCCAGAGTCCCACACTCCCGTGCCCGCGGCTTGGGACCTGAAAACCAGGCTACTGCTCACCGTCTCACCAGCAGCAGCCACGTGCTCCTAGCCACTGTGACCTACAAGCTTTGCCCTCCTTTGCCTCACGTCTTCGGCCAGGGTTCCTTGGGCCACCACACCTCGTTCGCTAGGACCTGCTCCGGCAGGGAAAGACCTAGAAATTCCCCTGCCCTGGGATTCAGGCCTGGGACTGGCGGGAGACGAACCGGGAGTGTTCGTGCCTTCGTGTCCTCTCTCGGTGTTTTATTAACAAAGCCAAGTCCCTTCCCTTAAAAGTTTAATGAGACCCCCTTCCCGGAGAAGATACGCAGAGGCAGCAAAATTCTGGAGCTGGGGCGCCAGGGGTGGAGGGCAGAAAGGATTCTCCGACGTGTTGGACACAGCCGAGTCACCTGCGGCGCGGAGTTAGTGAAGGGTGGGTGCCAGTATGTGCCGCACGTCCAGGCGAGGTGTGAGCCTCCTCGGAGGGACAAACGCCCCTCCCCAAGGTGCGCCCCCAGCCGTCTCCAGCGTTCTCCCGCACAGCCGCGGGATCCCAGGCGCGCTGCCGGCGGCTGGAGTCCCGGCGACGCGCCGCGTGTCCGCCAGGCGGCGCTGCGGAGCCCGGAGGAGCGGGAAGGAGACCCGGAACCCCGGCGGTGCGCAGGCCGCAGGCTGGGTCGTCATCTCAAGCCCCAGCGCCTTCGCTTTCGCACGGGTTCTGGGGCGCTGTCCGGGAGTCCCCTGCCTCTCGCTCCTCGCTCCTTCTCTCCTGCTGCGAACCGTCTCCCCTGCTCTTCTCCACCTGCTCCAGCTTTTCTGCCTTTGTTTTCTCTGGGCTCTCTTTTCCTGAAGTGCCATGAGTCCCTTCCCAGCCTGGGGAGCTCCCGCCACCACTCTCACGGCTCCAAGTCACCTTGTCTGCCGTACTGAAATGGTCCCCACACATTCATGCATTCATTCACACCCCTCACTCACTGATTATTTCCTAGAGCCTACCCCGGGCCAAGGGCTGCCCATCCTTTTCCTCGCCCCCGACACACTTGGAGAAACTGAGGCCAAGTCCTGGAAGCCATTGGCAACGCCAGCCCAGCGGAGAAAACTGAGACCTGTCCCTCCATTCAACGCCCTCCCCCCACCCACCTGCCCCTCTGTTGGTGATACTGAGTGACCCTCACTCAGGTCCTTGTGCTGGGTGACTTCGAATAAATAACAGATCAGGAATGTGTGCCTATGAGATAGCTCAGAAGAAGGATCAACTGCCGAAATCTGTCATGAGCCTGTGGACCTCCAGGTGAGCACAACCAACACAAATACAGATGCCTGTCAACACACGTACTCACTGTGGCTTGCACGTCTGCACACATTCACCCAACTTTCACAGAAATAGCCCACCTGCTCAGGCACCCCTGGGTATGTGTGGCACACACTCACACTCCAACACAGATGGGAGAGGGAAGGATGCTGAGCTTGGGCTCTGAGCAGTTGGGAAAGGCAGATGAAATGGCCCCTCTAGGCGATGAATTCTTTGTGCTTTGGAAAACTTGTAAAAGTTACCCAGAAGGTGGGGCCTGTCCCCTGCCAGGCCATCAGCTGGCTTCTGCTGCACATATTGGTTTAGAGTTCCTCCCCAAATGTAGTGCTCAGAGTGACTGCAAAGCCCAGGATGACTTGCTCACATCTGTTATCCACTATATCTAGCCCATATTATCCCATTTAAACTTCACAACAATTCTGTGGATGATTAGAATCTTCACCCCATTTTCAGATGAGGAAACTGAGGCTCAGCAGGGCAATGCCTGGGAATTAGAGATTCTGATTCAGCTGGGGGAGGGTATGGTGAACATAACTGGGTTTTTAAAAAGTTTCTGGTGTTATTATTTTACTATTTATTATGCATATTTTCAAACACATAGAGGTAGAAAGAATAGTGTAATGGAACCCCATAAACCCATCACCCAGGGTCGATTATCAATTCAGGACAATCTTATTTCCTCTCTACCTCCTCCAGAATTGCACCTCCCCCCCCCTCGCATCATTTTGAAATGAATAAATACATCTTACCACTTCACCTCCTCACGTGTCTGTCACTTCCAGCTCGGGTTTCAGTGTCTGTCTGGGCTGGCTCCCAATCCAGGGCTCCTTCCACTGCCCCACCTCAGTGGAGGCTGGGTACACAGCTAAGCTGGGATTCGAACCCATTTCTCTTTGACCCAGAGGCCAAGCACTTGCAGACAACTTACGTTTGTAAAGTCTGGGTTCTGAGTTATTGAACACCACCCTATGTTGGGGATTCCCAAGAGTCTAAGGGTACTGAGCTCTGTCTGGACTGTGAAAAGTCTCTCCAGGCACTGGCTCAGCAGCAGCAGCACCCGGTGGGGACACCTGCGGCACGAGGGCTGTTCTGAGGTGAGAGCAGCATAAAGTCACGTGGTGCAGTGGAAAGAGCACAGACTTGGGTTCAGACCAACCTCACTTTTAGCTCCGCCATTGACTCAACTCCGTGGCTCCACTTCTCTTGATCTCACTTTTCTTGCCTATACAATGGGGGCACTGATATCAACCTAATGGTGGTTGTGAGGCTCAAATGAAATAATAAATTTGAAAATGCCCAACCTACTGCCTAGCCCATACTGGCTCTTAGTAAAGACAAGTTTCTTTCTTTCTTTTCTCCCCAAAGTCTCACTTCATTATAACTGTCCCTTTTGCTCAAGAACTTCCTATGGCTCCCTCTGGCCCACTGGCTCAAATCTTTATTCCACTACCTGGTCATTAGGGTGCTTGTCCTCATGGGTCATCTTCTGATCTGGCCTCTCTTTGTCTATCATAGCTTGTGTCTCACCAATCCTCGTGGTTCAAACCCTCTGCCAGCCAGTTAGCCCCTCACCCAATCCAACCCCAACACCCTGGTTGATGGTACCCATGATACACTCCTTCCCTGGAATGCCTTCCTCTCTCCCCCTCCCTAAAAACTCTTTTAATTCTCACCTCTTCCAGCAAGCCCTCCAGATTTTTCCCCACTACACACTGATCTTTCCCTCACTTTGCATCCTCTTGGCACTTAACACAAAGGCAGAGGGTAGAGGTATAAAGGCCACTGGACCAGGGATGAGGATACTTGGTTTTAAACAGTGTCTTTTCTTAGTTGTGTGACCATGGGCAAGCCACTTATGTCCTCTGTGAAGCTTGTCTCCAAAACTGATACAGAGCAGTGCATACTATGGGTAAACAGCACATTGCCAGCAATCATAATGTTAATAAGTAGTGTGTATTGCATACTTACTATTCCGTGTACTCATTAATTCATATTCTATTACTATCCCCATTTTATAGGTGAGGAAACCGAGGGCTAGAGAGAAGTTAAGTGTCTATATATTAGTCCCTGTGCCTGGGATTTGTCTTCCACCCTCTTTTCCTTATTACTAGTAACTCAAAGCTCCTATTTTAGATCTCAGGCCAAGCTGTTACCTCCTTCAGGAAGCCGTCTTACCCCAGGCCCTGTCCATTGGACTTAACGCCCTTTCCTTTGCTGCTGTAGCACCTATCCATCCCACCAGCACATTCTCTTTATGTTGTCCATAAAGTCTGGATTCTGAGTTACTGGGGAGAAAGGTCTATGTCCTGTACCTATTTCTAATCCTGGCAACTAGTGTGGTAGCTAGAATATAGTAGATGTTCAATAAATGTCAGAAGTAGGGAGTGAAAAGAAAGGAAAGAAGAGAGGGAGGGAGAGAGAAGAAAACAGAGAAAGGAAAAAAAAAAAGACAAAAGAGAGGACAGGTGCAAATAAATTGAGCCCTCCTGGGTGAGATTATGTTTCCAAAGAGGGGAGGATAAGAGGAAAAGTAGCAGTGGTGTTAGAGGCACTTTGAACATCTTTGCCTACGGCTTGAAACTCAGGGCCAGGTAAGCGTCTACGCATCAGTTGGGAATTGCATTTGCTGACAATAACAAAGACCCCCAAACAGTGGCTTATGGAAGGAAAATGTTCTCTCAGGCTGGAGGTGGGCAGTCCAAGCTGGGTGTGGCCCTTGGTCACCGGGGACCCAAGGTCCTTCTGTCTTGGGCTCTGCCAACCCAACCAGGAAGCTTTCATTCTCACATCCTCTCTGAGCCCAAGAAGGCTGCTTGAGCTCAGCTACCATCACCTCAGTTCCAAACAACAGGAAACAGGAACAAAAGGAGGTCAAATGTCCCTTCCCTCTTAATGGGTCTTCCTGGAACCCACACAGCTCTTCAGCTTGTACCTCACTGTATAGAGCTTAGTCACATGGCCATGCTTAGCTGTCAGAGAGTCTGGGAGATGTAATGTTTAGGTGGGCACACAGCTGCCTCAAATAAATTCAAGGTTGTTATGGACTGAGTACACCCCTCCCCACCAAATTGAAGCACTATCCCCCAATGTAACTGTATTTGGAGGTAGGGCCTTTAGGGAGATAAGGTTAAATGAGGTCATGATGGGCGAGCCCTAATCTGAGAGGACTGGTGGCCTTTCAAGAAGAGGAAGAGATGCCAGAGATCTCCCTCTCTCTCTCTGTTTCTCTCTCTGTCTCCCCCCACACACACAGAGGAAAGGCCAGGTGAGGACACAGTGGGAAGGTAGCTGTCTACAAGCCAGGAAGAGAGCCCTCACCAGAAACTGCATCAGCTGGCACCTTGATCTTGAACTTACAGTCTCCGGAACTATGAGAAAAAATTTCTGTTGCTTAAGCCACCAACTGGTCTGTGGTATTTTGTACAGCAGCCCAAGCTGACTAATACAAAGGGCTCTGTTGCTCAGGCAGGTGAGCAGGATGGGAGAATATTGGCAGACCCCCTGCAATCCACACTGAGATCACTCAGAACCAGAGTCAGCAGAGAGCCCTGGTGGCCTTCCAGGGGTCACTGGATGGTGACTTCTCCCTTTGAAACAGATCCTCATTGCTTAAGTGGGCACAGTGGTACTTAAGCTCTTGGAAGTTGTAACTCAGGATTGAGTTGTATGATGTAGAGTGGGATTTGTGAAAAGTAATTTTTACTCCTGTAAATGATCAGGTCTTTGGTTAGAGACCTGTTCTTTTGACCCTGTACTAAGTCAGGAAGAAGGTGGAAGGAAGGAAGGAAGGAAGGAAGGAAGGAAGGAAGGAAGGAAGGAAGGAAGGGGAAGGGAAGGAGGGAGGGGAGGGGAAGGGAGAGGAGGTGGGGAGGAAAGGAAGAAGAAGGGAAGGGAACAGGCACAGAGGAAGGAAATGAAAGGAAGTAGCATATTAAACCTACCAACCCCCCCTCCATGTAATTGATGAAAAATTGAATATAGCCTCCACCCCCAAGCAGAGGCAGACCTATGCTAACCCAACTTTGGGCTAACCTTGCCTTAAATAATTGTAGTGTAACTACAGAAACATAAAAGAAACAAAACACAACCAAGAAGAAGACAGATATCATTGACTCAATCACAGCAACACGCGAGTGCGTGTAACCATGCGTCCATACACCTGCGGAGCGCACGCCTATGCTGGCTGCGGGAGGGTGCGGGAGGGGAGGGAGACTTGGAGGAGAGAAGAGAACTAGGGAACTGGGAGAAAGCAGGAACCAGGAGATCACAGGTTCCTTGAGAGGGGTACCGAGCATGAGTGTGAGCTTTTTGGTTGCCCTGTTGCTGGAAGTTTCCTCTAGCATTGGTCTCAACAAGGAACAGACATCTCAGAGCTCCCAGCTGACCTCTCTGTGTGTCCCTCCACTCTGCCATTTTTCTTTCACACACTTCACATACATCTCCTGTCTTCCAAAATTCTTCAGGGGCCATTCCCATGGTGTGAGAATTCTACATTCTCCACATCAGTAGTTCTTAAGCCTTTTGCGGGTTGAGGGGAGGATGCAGAAACCACAGCCTGGTTTTGAAAATCCATTGAAAGCTACGGCCCCTCTTCATAGAAATAAGTACACATACTCAGCATGGGAAACGTAATTTCAGGTAGGTCGTGCGACTGCAGATTTAAAATCCTTGCTCTTAAGGGAAATCCAGGATTTAAATATAAAAAGAGCATGCCCTTGGGAAATGCTCCGAGAGACTCTGGGTTTTCCTTTCTAAATTATTCTGACCAAGGAGACAATTCCAACCACTCTGTGTGATTAACTGTAATAAACAGTTGTGCAATGCTCACCAGAACTCTATGAAGTAGCACTATCATTAGCCCCACTTGATAGATGAGAAAACTGAGGCACAGAGAGGCAAAGTGACTTCCCCAAAGTGACAAAGTAAAGAAGTGGCAAAGCTGGGATTTGTTATAGGATATTAGGCTCCAGGGCTTATTATTTCTGTGCTTTTCACCACTTTGCTACACTGCCTAGTGGCCTTTACTTCTCTGCACACTGAAGCCACACACACCTGCCTTTCTCCACAAATGCAGGTGTCTGGCCCCACCCAGTGGTGGGCTGGAACAAGCTCATACTGGTTCATAAGAGCCAAACCGTACACATCTCTTCCCAACTCCTTTCTCAGTAGTGCCAAAGTGGTAGCTTGAAGTCAGCCATGGTGGGAGTATTTACACCACAGCAATTGGCAAATGCTACACACCAAGGCTTTTTCCCCCCAGAGAGCTGCTTGTTCAACATTTACAAGCTCACCACTGGACCCACCTATGCTAGAGCAGATAGCTGGTCAGGAACACTTGGACATGGTCTGCTACCTCAGGCTTAGTGTGCGGGGCACTGAGAGAGAACGTAACCTTCCTCTCTGACCCCACTCAATGTGGGCCGTCTTCCAACTGCCCTTAGTGCCTTCCCTCTCCTGGAACCCAAGCCTGGTCATCTGTAGTCCTGGACCCATTTCCCACTTAGGTCCAGTCCCTTTTACACCAGAGCAAGCTGACCGCTGCGGGATGGTTCTGGCAGCCCACCTGATGTGGGGAGTTTGGATGTCTGGAAGCCTCCACAGGCTGCCAGCTCTGTACCCCTGACCTCTGGCTATTGATGTGTGCCAGCCAGATCTGGCTTAACCCAGCCCCTGTGGGGTTAGACAGTCAGCCGATCCCTCTAGCCCCACCAGACACCTGTCCTCCTCCTTCTCCTCCACCTTCTGGGAGCTCCCAGCAAACTGCCCAGCTGGGGCCAAGCCAGCTGTGACAATGCACATACATTCTCTGACCTTTGTTGGTAGGGAAACCTCCATCTGACAGCAAGGACTTCACTGGGTCAGGCTAGAGTGGAGCCTGCCCTGGTGCCCTATCACGAGGCAGAGTCTCAGGCCACAGGAAAGAAATTGGATTATGATTGTCATTACCATTTAGTAAGTACTTTCTTTGTGCCAAATACTGTACTTAGTGCTTTTTATGCATTATCTTTTATTTAAAAAGATCCCCACAAGATCTCTAGGATGTAAGTACTATATTAACTTCATGTTATAAAAAAGAACACTGAGGCTCAGAGATGTTAAGTATCATGCCTGAAGTCACACAGCTAACAAGTGGCAGCAGTGAAATTCAAAGCTAGGTCAGTCTCATTCTAAAGCCCTCGCCTATAAAACCTGTGTACTTCCACTGACAGGTTCTGCACTCGGAGCCAACAGAAAGTCCATGGCTGCTCCTTCCCCAGCCCCCAGGGAAGTGTGGAAGGGCAGCCCCTCTTACCTTCTTTGGGATTCTCTGGGGAAGCCCCCGAGGTGCAAGGGAAGACAACCCTAATCACCTGTGGCAAGACCAGTGCCTAGACATTGTTATGAGCCTCCAGCCACGGAAAGTGAGTGTTCACTGGCAAGCACATGTTGAGTACCTGCTGTATACACAGCATTATCTTAGGCATAGAGGCACTGGGAAGATGGCCAGGACATGTTCTCTGCCCTCAAATAACTCACTCTCTAGGCTAGTGGGTCATGGAAACAATTGTGACCTTACAGCGGGCTCTGATGAGGCCCAGAATGAATTCCAACAGGAGGATGTGGCAATCATCAGGAATGAGGCAGCATTTGGTCTGGGCTTGGACGGTGAGTAGCATTTGATGGGTATAACAGGGGGATTTAGGAATGCAGGAGGAAGGGCCAGCAGGCTCAAATCGAGGCAGGACAGATGGTGTCTTTCTTTGATAAGCAATGGGGAGCCATCAGAGGTCTTTGAGCAGAGGAGAAACATTGCAGGGGGAACAATGAGAGACTGGAGATAAAGAGATCAATTTGGTGGTCCTGCGGTTGAGAGGAGGAGGTGAGGGCTGGAAGCAAGGGAGAGGCTGCGGGACAGGCAGGGCAAGGACAGCTGCAGGGGGCAGTGAAGAGGTCGAATGGACCGTACTCGGCGAAGGGCTGGGCTGGAGTGGACAGAGGGAAGTAGCGTCAGGTACTGGGCTGCTTAGTGGCAAGAAATAGACCCAAATACAGTGACTTAAGTCAGAAAGAAGTTTCTCTCTCGGGTAGTGGTCTCTGTGGTCTCTGCTGGAGAGGCTGGGAAATGCAGCATCTGGCGGGGTGGCCATGTACCAGGGAGAATAGACTTGGGGCTGAAGTAGAACCCGCATTTGGGTACTTGGAAGAAATTCCAGAGGGAGAGCAGGCTTTGGAAGAGAGAGAGAGTTTTGTACGGGTTGAGCTTTTGGTGCCTGCATCAGGTCAGGGCTGGAGATGTAAATGCGTGAGTTGTAAGCAGAGAAGAGAGAGCAGAAACCCAGGGTGTGAGTGGTACGGATCCAAGTAGACAAAATGGAAGGAGAAAACTGGACCAAGGGTGAAGCCCGAAATGCATGAGGAAGGCTTACGAAGAGCGGTCATGTTGCCAGTGGCACTTTCCAGTCCATTGGTGGCACCACTACATCCCACCCCATGTACTCTTCTCACACTAGGAAGTTGACACTCCTTCCTTGACAGGTGGGGTCTATGTTCCGTGCCCAGGAATGTGGGCACGCCTGTGTGACGCTGTATGACTTCTGAGGCCAAGCTGTCACAGGCTATACAGCCTGCTCTGGGGTGCTCACCCCTGGAACGCAGCCACCATGCAGTGAGGAAGCCCAGCAGCCACGTGGACCCGCCATGTGGGGGTGTTCTGGCCCCTGGCCCCAGCTGAGGCCCCAGGCAAGGGCAGTATCACGTCCAGCCACGTGAGTGAACCGGCTCAGAAGATCCCCGCCCCCAACTGGCCCTGGGTGGAGCCACATGAGCCCACCCCACCAAGCCCCACCCAAATTGCCAATTTGTGAACAAAATAAATGTTAGTGTCGTTTTAAGCCATTCAATTTGGGAGTCTGTTTCTTGTAAAAATAGGTAACTGATACGGGCCAGAGTCCCTTTCCCACCCCAGGAGGATGCCCCCAGCCATACAGAAAGGGGCGCCCTGGGCTGGCCTTGCCCACCCCAGACTTCTCTTCCTGTTCGTCTCCTGCTTGCCCTCCTCCAGCCTGGGCACGTCCCTCTGTGTTCCTGGTCTTCACTGTCCCTCCCCTAGCTCAGCCCTTGGCTTGGCCTCAGCGGCCACCGCATCAGAAGAGCATCCCCAGGCTGCACCCTCTCGTCTATCTCCACCCCCAGGGGGCCGGGAGGGGTCATCTGGTGGCAGAGGAGTGGGAGGAGAGCATGGGGTCTCAGCACCAAGGAATGGAAAGTTCTCCATGTTCCCTGGAATAGAGGATCTGTGTGAGGAGCAAACTTCAAACGTGGAGAGATAGAGGGATGAAGGTCAGCAAGGAAGACTCCGGGACCAACAGGCCCAGGGGACTGGGGATGGGGAGGTGGCCGGAGGCACTGCAGCCTGTGGGGACAAGAAACCCAGGGGAAAATCGGCTCAAGCGGGGATGTGGCTGCTGTCCTGGGACTCAGGGCTCCTCAGACCCTGAGCATGTCACCAACTAGGTGGGGTGGGGGGGTGGAGCTGGGCAGGGCTGCACAGCCATAGCATTATTGGGGTGCTGGGCTGTAGTGGCTATGTCCCTTCTAGGGACCTGGCTGGTAGTTTCCTGAGTAGAGGCAGGCGTGAGCACGTGGCGAGGGAGGCGTGTCCACGTGGCACCGTGCCTTAGCGTGAGAGTGCTACTCGGGCATACGTCTGGGTACAGTGGTGGCATCTGCAGGGGCCTGGCTGTGAAGGGGGGACACCTACATTTAGACAAGCCCAAGTGACACTGTGTGTATGTATGTGTGCCTGTGTGAGTATATACGGGAGAATGGGTATGAGTGCGTGTGTCTGTGTTTTTGAATTTGTATGTGATCACATATGTGCATTTGTAGGTCTGTGTGTTGTGTAAGTCTGTGTGTGTGTGTGTGTGTGTGTGTGTGTGAGATTATCTGTGCGAGCATGTGTCTGTCTGTACCATGACTGGGAGGGAGGGAGAAAAGGGGGTTGGAACCCCAGGCCCTCAGAGTCCTCAGACAGGAGCACCCACCTCACAGAGCAGACCACGTCCCCACCCCACACCTCCCAGGCCCTGGGCTGAGACCTGCCTTCAGAGCAGGCCTGAGGGCTTTCCTGTCCCCTCAGGAACCAGAGTGGTCCTAAACTGCCCGGCTTCCATCGCAGCTCAAGAGCACCTCCTCCTGGAGGCTTTGGGGTCTCCTCAAACCCTTTGAAGAGAACTATACACGCTGAGAGCTCAGCACGAGAGCTAGTGCCTGCCAGGGAAGGGAGCTGGCCACTGATCAAAGAACTAGCATCCTGGTTGACAGATAGATTGATTAAACACCCACCAGATTGCCAGATCAGTGGGTGATGGACAGACTGGCAGTCTGGCTTGCTGAGGACAGGGTTTGCACCTTCTGTATCTTTGTCCCCACCAACATTTAGCACCAGGCTGGCTCAGTGTAGATGCTCAATGAATGGCTGATAAACGAACAGATGAGCAAAGGAAATGGCAGAGTGATAAAGTAGCTGAGCGCCTGGCTGAGGGCCCGAGCATGCGGATGGTTTGTTGATTTAATGACCAAGAAGCTGATTGAGAGACTAAGTGACTGGGAGACTGAGTGACTGAGTCACAAAGTGACTCTGGTAGTGCCTGGGTGATGGCATGACTGGGTGTCCCACAGAGCTCAGGAAATACTGGGGTTTGGGCAGCAGAGGTAGCAGTCACCAACACAGGTGGTGTCTCAGGGATGACCTCTGCCCTGGGAGAGCCTGGAGGTCCAAAGATTCCAAAAACAGCACAAGGAGGTGGGAGCAGCTGGGGCAGGGAGGGGCTGGGGCTTTAGGGGAAGAGGGTTGGACCTGTTGCCCGCACTGGGAGGGACAGGCTCTAAGGAGCACTCTAGAATAGAGCCTGTTGCCCAGCCCACTCAGAGAGTTTTGGTCCTACCCCAGCCTCGACAGGTGGGTGTCTGTCAAGGGGCTGTGAGCTATGTGCTAGACCAGGGAGGAATCCTTTACACAGAAATCACAGGGACTCATGGAAACTCAACTTTTTCCCAGGTTACAGGGTAAGGACCATGGGCCCCTGGATCTTTCAAGCCAGTATCTTGATATCAAGAGCAAGGGCGGTAGTCACAGCTGAACTTTCAACCTGGAGAACCCAGAACAGTCGCTTACAAAGCCTAGGTGAAGAAAGTCAGATAACAGTAAGAAGGATGCAGGTTGGATGGTGCTTGTCTTGCATTTTCCGGGAAGACAGACATCATGAAACCCTAGAACATGGAGTCAGAGGAGGAGGTAATCTGGATTGTGCAGGGCTCCCTCAAATTCAAAAGAGTATCTATCTGCCACCATTTTGACCCAAGGCTGAATTATGGGTTTGTTCACTAGAATTAGGCTCTGTGGCAAGTGTCAAAAAACGTTTTTTTTTGAGACAGAGTCTCACTTTGTTGCCTGAGCTAGAGTGCCATGGCATCAGCCTCGCTCACAGCAACCTCCAACTCCTAGGCTCAAGCCATCCTCCTGCCTCAGCCTCCCAAGTAGCTGGGACTACAGGTATGCGCCACCATGCCCGGCTAATTTTTTCTATATATTTTAGTTGGCCAATTAATTTCTTTCTATTTTTGGTAGAGACGGGGTCTCACTCTTGCTCAGACTGGTCTCGAACTCCTGAACTCAAACAATCCGCCCGCCTCAGCCTCTCTTCTTTCTTCTCTCTTCTCTTCTCTCTCTCTCTCTCTGTCTCTCCCTCTCTCTCTCTCTCTCTCTCTCTCTCTCTCTCACACACACACACACACACACAATTGAAATCTAAATTGAAATCTGGAGACAGTCCAGGATTGGCATGGTAGATCCATAAAGTTATGAGACCCAGGGTCCTTCTACTTAGTTGCTGTACTATCCTCTTCACGTGGTCCATAATGGCTGCTTGAGTGCCAGCTATCACATCTGCATTGCAGCAAGCAGGAAGAAGATAAAAGCACACCCCTTCCCTTTAAGAACACATCCCAGAAGTTGCCATGATACCTCCACTTACGTCTTACTGGCCAGAACTTGGTCACATGACCCACCTAGATAAAAGAGAGGCTGGCAAATACAGTCTTTATTTTATTAAAATTAATTACAAATCAGGATTCTATTACAGAAAAAAGAAGAGAATGGAGATTGGGGGGCCACTAGTGGCCTTTGCTGTAAGGGGACAATGATGGGTTCTGGTTAGGGGATGCAGACGCTTGAGGGCCAAGTCTCAAGTCAGAGGTGAGATTGCACAGAGCTTTGGAATGGCATTACCAAGTCTGCAGAATACAGAGGGCCACGTTTTCTCTTCTTTCCCTATGGGTGTCTTAGGGAGACACTGAGCTGCGATGCAGAGAAGACACCTTTGCCCTTGGAAATGATTGCTTTCTATTTTCAAAGGCCCACTCTTGAGGAGGTAAAGTCTTATATCCTCCTTGATCCTGCTCATCACAAAATCTTACTAAAGTTCCCACTGGAGACCTGGCCGCAGTGCTCCTGTTTGCTGTGAATCTTAAATCCTTCCCAGACAGGGCCCATTCAAGGTCACAGGTTTCAATTCTGGAACGAAAAGCAAAAATCCTGAGAATTTGCCCTCCACATGCTGAGTCAAACGGCAGGGTCTGTTCAGCGGCGTACAGGTACTGTGCAGAGCTCTGGGGCCCCATCACCCAGATTCCGTGTCACTGGCTGGCTCTGTGACACATTGGCACATTACTTCCTGAGCCTCGGTCTCATCATCTATAGCGTGGGGTGAGAACAGGAGTCCCAGCCTCACGGGGTTATGTAAGTGGTGAGAACAGGGCCTGGCGGGTGGTGAGAGCTCAAAACAGCTTGGGTGTTCTGGAAATGGAGACAGTCATTTCAGACCTGTGTCATCTGGCTCCCCAGACTTTCAAGGGGTGAACAGCCCTGACTTTTTAGCTCACGCGGCCCCTCCCTTCCCCCATGCACAGAATGGAGAGTCGCCACCGCCAGGTCAGTCTGGGCACAGGGTTGGCGTGGAGTGAACTGGCCTGAGGTTTGCACACTTCTCTTCCAACCCGAGTGCCAGGCGCTCTCCTCTCTCCCAGCCACTTCAGCAGCCACTTCCCACCCAGGGGTGCTGAGGGGGCCATGCTGCGGGTGTGTGATGTACATCCTCTCCCACCTCACTTAGAAGGGGCATGGGGGGGACCAGGACCCCCTGCATGGGCCCCCTGCCCAGCTTGCTTCTGGATACCCCTCTCCCAGAACAAAGGATAACAGGGTGAAAATGAAATTCGCTTCCACGCTTCCCTCTGGTTCCTTGAGTGTCACTTTTCTGCGTATTTATGGTAATCATTCCTGCAACAAAAACAGTGACTTCACTGTCTAAATAATAAGGTAATTTGTTACAGCTAATTACTCAAGGACTTCCTTAATCTCACTCAATTAAAAGATCCGAGAGGATTCCTGCCCCCTCATGCCCGTGTTCCTGAGGATCCCCTAATATATTCTGGATCACAGATTAGTGGGGAGCCACGAATGGTCCGTGCTGGGCAGAACTGCTAAAATCCATCCCGGCAACGTGAAGCAGTGATTTATTGTGACATGGAATGTGGGACATTTCCCCAGCTTTTGTGATTGTGGTAATGAAGCTGTAAACCAAATAGCATGAAATGAGGCAAGGCCTTACAATTTAATCAGCTCGTAAACAGATCTACTGCATCAAGCAAATGACATTATTATCCATCCGAAGTAAATCATGCTAATCTCGGGAGATAAAATCAACATCGTTAATGGTCACATGTCATATTCATCAACACTAAACCATCCCCTTTGACAGATTAATCCTAACTACAGCTCCCAGGATGTATGGTAATAGGGCTTGTAGCATGCATTTCACTCCGCGCCAGGCTAACCAGCACTCTTAGGCTGCTATTACAAATAATTTTTTTATTGATTTACATATTTTAAAATGCATTTAAGGTGAGGCACCATTAAAAACCCTGTCACCCACCCATATTTCTTCCCTACATTCCCAGACTTTATTAATAGGAACGGGAAGACAAACGCAGTAAGCCTTATAAATACTTTGTTTAGGGCACTGTTAGGGGTAATTAAGATTGGGACTGGGGTTTGGGAGGGGTGGAGAGGCACAGGTGAGGAGCGGAAGGGGTAGTAGGAAGAAGGGACCCTCTTGTGGCTCAGGGACAAAGGGAGATGGCAGCTTCTTTGGCTTCCTGTTTTCCCCAGAGGTGCCAGGAAGAAAGGGAATAAATTGCCCCCCAGATCCTCTCCTGGGGCCTTCCCTCTCTCCCTTTCTCTCCCATCCTACCCCCAGCCCGTCCATGCAGCTTGTGCCTCTGTGCTGGTGTTTCGGTCACTGTATCCTGCCCGCTGACGGCAAACGCCAAATGTATTTATTTATCATGCGGCTGACCTAGGATGAATGCTCCTGGAAAAGTGTCCACTATTCAAAATGTCACTTCCCCTCAACAGGCCGTGCATTATATTGACAGGCATACTTTCAGAGGCCTCTGAATGACGAGGATGGATGGAGGGCTGCCACTGCAGAGGGCACTGGCTGCCACCTGGGCCAAGGGAGGGCGGAGGAGGGAGTGGGTGATGGATGAGTTGGGGAGTGGGTGCCCAGGTTATTTACACCCTTCTTCCAAGAGCAGGACAGTGACTTGAGATGCAATCTGGAGACCTTCAGGGCTATACTCCTTGGTGGCAAGCAGATGGCAACCCTTCTGATGGGCACATCTGAGGGGCTTCCTGCCCACCTGTTGGGGGTGGAGGGTGGAAAAGAGGGGACTGTCCTTCTTCTGAGTGACATCACAGAGGGTGGGGGTCCCAGGACCACCATGTGTGGCTATGCAGACCTGACATTGCACAATGGCATTCCCTAGAATTATTCAGTGAGGCAACCGTGGGACCACCGCTCCTTTATGAAAATCCCACATGCCCACATCGACCTGCACAGAAGTCCAGGAAGCAGGTGGAGTACCCAGTTTGAGCTATTGAACTCCACGGAGGCTCCTCTCTTGATGCGCTAAAAAGACCCGACCTCAGCTTTCATGGGCTGAGGTACGACTCAGACACTTACAGACCCCCGGGCAGGCTTCATACCGCCCTCCAACTGCCGTGGTCTATTTCAGGGGTGGGTGTTTGATAGGTACAATGGGACCCTGAAAAACTCCCCAGCCCAGGTCTGTGTTTCGTAGAATTGCATCTATCGATTAGATCAGCTAATGAGATGAGGCAGAGAGTAAATTAACTTCAGAGTTTGGATGGCACCATGTTCAACTGGTTGGACTTCACTGAGCTACATAAGAATCTCTAAAGATTTCATGTCCTAGATTTTCCATGATCCTTACTAAGGGCCCTGGAGGTTGCCTCCTCACTGGGGATTTGGGGGGCCAGGAAAGGCCTGTCTTTGGTCTGAGTTAGTATCGTTTAGGGCAGTGGTTCCCAAACTTTAGCATGAGTCAGAATTTCCTGAGGGCTTGTTTGAACAGACTGCTGGGCCGCACACCCCCAGAGCTTCTGATTCAGTAGGTCTGGAGTGAGGCCCAAGAGTTTGCATTTCTAGCAAGTTCCCAGGTGATGGTGATGTTGCTGGTCCCAGAATCACATGCTGAGAACCAGGGTTTGGGGGTAAGAACACCTAAGCCAGGGAGGGGTGGAGGGGGAAGGATGGGAGGTGTAGGTGTAACCGGGCACAGGTTACAAGCTCAGAGTTGGGTCATGGTAGGAAGCTAAGGCCAGAACAGGACATGAAGTCAAGAGTGGGACTTCCATGTCTCCAAAGTCTTTACTCTTCTAAGTTTCCAGGACTCCTCAAGTGCAAGTGAGCCAAGCAGGCCTGATAAGCCATGGTCCAGAACCCCAGAGGTCAAGACCCAAAGCAGCATGTGCCCTCGAAACCACAGATGGCTGGATTCCTGCCCAAGCCTCACCTCTGCCCTGCTGTGTGGCCTGCAGGACCTTCCTTTCCCTCTCTGGGCTTCCTGTCTCTCACCTCCTCCTCTGTGAAGAGAGAGTGGTGTACTAGATTTCCTCCAAAATCCCTTCCACTTTTGATAGGTGTCTCCCAAAGAGTACTTTGTGGATCCTTTGCTCTCCTTGAAAAACAGTTTCCATGGTGAGATAGTTTGGAAAAGTTTTCCAAACATAAGCCCCCTTCTGGATTTATAATTGATACCTGCATATTAAAGGCTCTGAGGAGTCCTGGAGTCAGGAAACCTGTTTAATTTTACTTAATCCTTCCCCAAAGCACTTGATTACAGGGCCTTTTTTCCACTTAACACCTGTTGGCACTGGGGTTCTACAGGACACACTTTGGGAAAGACTGGCCAGTACCAAAAGCTGAGGCAAGAGTCAGACGAATATGTCAGCACCTGGAGATGCCTTCTCCTCTGCGCCTGAGTGAAGGTGTGGGCCACTTCCCCTCGGCTCCCGGCACCTGGGTGCATCAGCACATTCAGCAAACATCAGTTGAGCACCTGCCAGAGGCTGAGCTGCCTAACAGAGAGATAGTGAAGTGATAGCTCCTGCCCTCAACGAGCTCCCTGGCTGGGTGGCAGGGGACAACGTAGGTACTACCTTGGCCTGGCAGCGAACTTTAGAATCTAGCCAACCATCTCTCCCTCCTTTCCCATGGGCTGGCATCAATTTGCCACGGCTTTCATTAATAGATTTGCTCTGTTGAGTTTCACCTGCCTGTAAAATATACAACCAGCTTCCTTCATTCATTTAACAAAAGCATATTGAGCACGTATTTCATGCCAGATGCCTCTGTGGGTACTGGAAGACAGTAGAGAATAAAACAGGCTAAGATCCCTGTCCTCATGGAGCCTCTGTTCTTTTTTTTTTTTTTTTTTTTTTTAAAAAAGAATAGTACAAGTTTGCCGTGGCAAACGTGCCATGGCATCAGCCTAGCTCACAGCAACTTCCAACTCCTGGCCTCAAGTGATCCTCCTCCTCCTGCCTCAGCCTCCGGAGTAGCTGGGACTACAGGCATGTGCCACCATGCCCAGCTAATTTTTTCTATATATTTTTAGTTGGCCAATTAATTTCTTTCTATTTTTAGTACAGACAGGGTCTCGCTCTTGCTCAGGCTGGTCTCAAACTCCTGTCCTTGAGCGATCCTCCCTCCTCAGCCTCCCAGAGTGCTAGGATTAAAGGAGTGAGCCACCGTGCCTGGCCTGAGCCTCTATGCTAATGGGGAAAGGCAGCAGCAAATGCGTAAAATGTGTGTCGAATCAGAAGGGGAGGAGTGCTAAAGTGGAGAGTCGGGATAGGCAACAGGGGTTGCTATGTTTAATGGAGGCGGCGGCATCAGGAAAGGCCCCAGTGACCTTTTTGGGTGAGAGCCAGAAAGAGATGAGAGTGAACCAGGTGGAAGAATGTTCTGGGAAGAGCGAGCAGCAAGTGCAAAGACCCTGCACGGGAGTATGTCTGGCACGGGTGACACACAGCCAGGAGGCCAAGGGAGCTGGAGAAAATGAGAGGTGTTCAGTGGCAGAAAAGGGTTTAAAAGATAAGAGTGGGCCCTGGTGCTAGACCCTGAGTGGAACAGGAAGCCTCGGGAGCAGAGGGCATGACACACTATGACTTACCTCTTAATATAACTTAATGTGACTTACATTTCAGCACGTGCCAAGTCCCTTGGAGAGTCAAAGAACGTAATATCAGTTCCCAGAGCCACAGGTCTCCCCGTGGGGGTCAGGTGGCCCTTCTGTTGCTGGCGGCATCTGTCCAGGTATGGCTGGGAAAAGGGGGCGGGGGCTGGAGATGGGCAGGAAGCTCTGAGAGCCAAGCTGTCTCCCACTCCTTGGTATTTCTAAGTATGTGAGGCCCATACTCAGATCCGCTCTGTGAATTCTGAATGAACCCTGTGAGGAAGAAATTCCTGTCCTTGTCTTGCATTTGAGAAGCTTGGGAGTCAGAGGAGTCAGCAGACTTGCTTACGTCACCCAGTTCACAAGTGGCAAAGCCCAGGGCTTCTGAATCCTCTCGTTCCAGGGCTTCTTCCTCGGCCTCAAGCTGTCTGGTGTTGAGAATGCTGCCCGGAGTTCCTTCGCCCTCCAGGAAAGCACTTCCCAGATAGGTGAGCAGCCGCAGGCTTTAATGTAGGCTCCAGATGTATCTGGTAGGTACCGGAGTCTGTGAGGTGAGGGTCTTAGGTTGGAAACAGACGCCAAGATGGAGAGTCGTGTGCAGAAAGGTTGATCGGGGTGTGCTCCCGGGAGGTACATCTGCAAGGACACTAGGAAGACAGGACTGGGCGGGAGGAAAAACTGACCCCAAATGTGGTTGCAACAGACATCTCAGTCAATCTTGCAGGAAGCTCCAGAGCTGCAATGTCTTCCTCAATATAGGAGTCAGAGGGATGGCCTTTGTGCCTCCATCAGCCAGTCACTGGCCACAAACCACGGTGGCAGGGTTATATACTTTGGACAAAGCACTTCCCTGCAGCCAGGGGCAATGCCCAGTGAAGGGCTGAGCTGTGAGCAGTCAGCAGCTGAGAGTTACAGAAGAGGGCGGAGCTTGCACGGCCTTGAGAAAAGGTTCACTCTTCCTAGTGTGTGAGGGCGGGTAGGTTCCTTCCCTCCCTCCCTTCCTTCCACTCTCCTTCTGCAAGGAAGGCACTGGATTAAGCTCTTGGGATATAGGGCTGAACAAGAAAAGGTCTTTGCCTTTTCTGGCTTTCTGCCTATTGGGCAAATAAAGATGTGAATGAGAAAGTGCCCCCAAGATGCTAAGGCGGCTGCCATGGAAGCTGTCCAGGGTGCTACGGAGACCCAAAGAGGGTTCCAGTTGAAAAACATCCCTTGAACCCTCCCAAACCTGAACATGACCCAGGAAACTCGGGCTTGGATACTGGGCTGCTGCCCAAACTAGCTTAACTTGATCCCGAAGTAAGCTCAGAAAACACCAGCCTACTCTTGTTCAACAAAGACAGGTTTTTATTGAGTGTTCCCAGTGTTTGGGTTGAAACCATTAAACAGTCCTGTCCCGGGCCGAGTGGACTGCCAGCCACACAAGGCCGGCTGAGCCTGAGATGCAGCCATTCACTGAGTCGTGCAAGTCTCTGCAGAAAACCTAGGCACTGTTTTGAACGATTAATATTTTGAGGCTGTGGAGGATGCTGTCTCTGCTCTTGACTGCGTCGGCCTCTAGTTGGGTAGACAAGCCCCATGACGCTGGTGAGCACAAACGTCACTAAGCTCTTGTCAGTCTCCCCCTCTGGACCACATCTTTTCTGATTTTGGAAATCCAAGCAACTCATGCTTCTTGGCACATAAAGTCTGCCTTTCTACAATGTACATTTGTTGTTCTTATGTTAAGAAAAATAAAACACACAATAAAAACTCTTTTTAATTGAAAGACAGAAACACTAACTCAGGCAGGCACAGTGAGGACACTTGCAGAGCTGTAGTGGGTAGGATGGCGGGTGGGGAAAGACTTAAAAGCCAAATGGCATTTTTATGGCCTCCCAGGAGAGCCCAAGGGAAATTACCTGATCTGCTCTGGGACCCCCTCCACACCACCCACCCCAGTCACCCAGATCACCGATTACCCTGGTATCCGCAGGTTTAATACAATGGGACTCCACCCCCCCACGCAGCACATTGGTCCAGGAATGGGAGCCTGATGGGCACCTGGTCCAGGCTGAGCCAATCACACATGGCCTCAGGAAGAAGGGGTGGAGACCAAGAAAGAAGTCAGTCCAGCTCAGGTGTTAAATCAAGTAACTGTGTTAAGCCTGCTGTATAGGCCGAGGTGCAGGGAAAGATGTTTGGAGTGACAGGAAAGACTGAAGCAGGTGCACAGAGAGAGAGTCGGGGTAGAGAGGGATCTAGACTCTCCTGAAGTCCTGCAGAGCTCCAGGCCTGTCTTGATCCACATTCCCAGCCCTTAGATGGAGACCCTGTGGACCAGGGATGCTGATTCAGTTTCTCTAAGAGGAAACTCGGAGGCCCCTGCTCCACCCACAACGCCCCAGGGCCAGTCCCTGTCCTTTCGGCATCCTCACCACTGATCTCCCATTTCTAGCTTCCTAGTTTTCTGGTCTTGGCAGTGAGACATTCTCTCAGGCCACTGTTTCTGCTTCCCCTGGGTCCTTTCCCTACCCCTCCACCCTTCGCACTACCAGCCAGGCTTTTAAAAGTCAAAGCCAGGATGAGTCTTTTGGTTTCTCTTTGTGCAGTTCCCTCTTCCCTGAGGCATCCAGCATAGAACAGCCTAGCTTGAAGGGGCTGGGACAAAGGAAATGTCCAGCATTGTTGAAAATCAGTTAATGGTTCAAACATAACTCACTAGGAAACAACAGGAACTTTTTTTTGGTATCAGTAAAATTTTACTGAATAAATCAGTGTGGGTAAAAAAGACATATAAGATACATTCCAAACCCAAATCATTTGCTGTCTTGAAAATAGATCAACCATGTGTATAAATGACTATAATATCAATAAACATATGCCAAATACTATATGAAAGACATAAACTCAATGCCACGGGAATAGAGAGAGAGCATGAAAGTGGGGGTAAACACACGAGCACCTGGCCAGGTGAGCGCCAGCACTCTGTGAGGCCAGAATGTTAATGTCAAGGTCATTCATCCATTCGTTGGCCAGAATAGACGGCCAACTGGTTCCTGAAGAAAAATGCTTGCTTGCTGATTCCATCCTGGCTGTTCACTCAGACAAGTCTGGGTTAGACTTCTTTTTTTATAAAAGGCAGTCAATCTAACAGTCCCCCTGGCTTGACTTAATGTGTTGTTTAAAACTTAGTATTAGTATTATAATAAAAGTAAATACTTATTATAAAATATGTTACAGAAATTAACTTAGAAATTGAAAAAGTCTGCTATACTCTTACCTCCTGAAGACAACCACTTCTATATATTTGATCTGTATGTGTCCAGATTCTTCCTTCCTATCATACTTTTTCTTTTTGTTGTTGTTTTTTTGTATTTTTTGAGACAGAGTCTTGCTCTGTAGGCAAGGCTAGAGTGCCCCCAGTAGCTGAGACTACAGGCATATGCCACCATGCCTGTCTAATTTTTCAATTTTTAGTAGAGACGGGATCTCACTCTTGCTCAGGCTGGTCTTGAACTCCTGACCTCAAGCAATCCTCCCGCCTAAGGCTCCCAGAATGCTAGGATTATAGGCGCAAGCCGCCGTGCCTGGCCATATCTTACTTTCTCATGAACACTAATCTGCTTCATTCTTTTTAACAAAATTTTGTGGTTTTCTTGATTAACTTTTCCAAAACTATTTTTAAAATCTAAAAGTAATAGATAATTATATTATGCTAAGGAGGGCTTACGTAAGCTATAAAATTCCCTCTCCCCCAAAGTTAAACACTGTTATTAGTTTCTTATGTATCCTTCTAGAAATTTTCTATACCTACATGTTTTTTTATTATTTAATTTTTAATACAAGCAGGATCATACTATACCTACTATTCTGCAACTCACTTTTTTGGTCACTTAATAATGTTTCTTTTTCTTTTCTTTTTTTTTTTTTTTGTTTTTTTTGTTTTTGAGACAGAGTTTCACTCTGTTGCCCGGGCAAGAGTGCCGTGGCATCAGCCTAGCTCACAGCAACCTCAAACTCCTGGGCTCAAGCAATCCTTCTGCCTCAGTCTCCCGAGTAGCTGGGACTACAGGCATGCGCCACCATGCCTGGCTAATTTTTTTCTATATATTTTTAGTTGGCCATTTAATTTCTTTCTATTTTTAGTAGAGACGAGGTCTCACTCTTGCTCAGGCTGGTTTCGAACTCCTGACCTTGAGCAATCCGCTCACCTTGGCCTGCCAGAGTGCTAGGATTAAAGGCGTGAGCCACTGCGCCCGGCCTCACTTAATAATGTTTCTTAAACAACTTTTCCTAAGACCATGTAATGTCTCCCTTGTTCCTATTGATGGTTGCATAGTATCCCATTGTACAAATGTGCTATAATCGATGTGTCTAGATATCCAATTCTCACCCACATTCCAGGTCTTTGTCTCAAACTATAGCCTCAAACTGTCTGCTGCCCACCCTCTAATAAAAGCAGAGCTGAAAGAAACTCTTTGGATGGAGAATAATTTGGAGGTCAGTTTGGAGTTAGTCCTTGAACTCTTCCCATGCCTAGGTCTCATCCACGAAGCCATCCATCAAGGAACCACATACCTGGTGCATATCTCCTGTGTTTCCCAAAGAGTTGGCTTCACCAGGTCATGGCCCCGATTTCCAATGTAGGGGTCTCCACGAGTCTTACCCGTGCCGTAACTGTGAGGGTTCCGTGGAGGAGGATGTTCCCTGCATGAGCCCCATGAGGTCCATGCAATAAAAGTCTTATTTCTTCTAAGGAGCTGGTCTGCTTTTCTTTGAGATCGTGGGACATTTGTAATTAATCATGTTTCCCAATTTTCCTTTTTTGCTTTGAACTCCAGGAAGCCCAGAGCCAAATTTTAGTAATTACATAAGATTTGTCTGCATATGCTCGCTATTTTTTTCCTTTCATTTTATCTGTCTAGTCGTTTCGATTTCTTCTAGATCTTTAATTTTAAAGATCTTGATTGTTTGATTTTTAAACTTTTCTTTTTCTATTTTGCAGATATTTGTTATTCTCTTTGGTACCCTTGAAAATCACCTCATTTTTTTAAATTGCAGAGTGAGCCAGAGCATTAGAATCATAATTTTAGAAGATGCTTTTTGGACATACCCCTTTCTCTTGTCCTGTTGATGCAGAGAAGTTAGGAGAGCACCTTGGAGACCACAGAGCTAGATGGGGCAGCAAGTGGCCTGATAGGGATGATTTGTAGCACAAGGACATGGGACCAAAAGTCATTCAAGCTGCCTGGACTCCCTCCCAGTGAGGTGCGGGGGCTGCCTGGCTGCTTAGCGAGTCTCATCGCCTCAATTCTAGGTTTACTTGGGCTCCCCCGAGCCCAAGAAGTGGCTCTTCCCAACACGGCTGCTGCTCCCGGGATCAGCCTAGAGACTGGCAGGGCCAAGCGGGACTTGCAATGCTTTTCGAAGCAGAGTCAGGAAGGACCTTTGGGTCTTCCACTAAATAAGGGGGAGGGAGTGGCAGTTCCCAGAACCCAGCAGGTTAGATGCTGTCCTGTCACCTTACATGAGGAATGGCTGTGATAAAATAATAACCGGGAACAGTGGGTGACCCAGTTTGAACAAAGGGGCCGAGGATCGATGCTCCGCAGCTGCTGCCTGCTTTGTGGGTCCTTTTACTACAACATTATATATTATATGCAAATCACAGCACAAACTTAAGGCGGCTTTTCATGTCAAGAGGCTTCTTTGAGACTATATGTTATATTTTACAGATCTTGGACAGTAACATTTTTCTTTTTAGCGCAAAGTTGCTCAAGGTTCATCTGAGACTCTTTTAAATTGCTGCTTTCAGAGAAATAACAATGTAAAATGACACGATGATGTATGGCCCCGTCCGACAGACCGAGGCTGTGGCGGCCGCAAACGCCACCAAACCTCTGGGAATGAAGCGGTCTCCGGAGCACCATTGTGCAATTGTCCTAACCGGATCATTTTTAATTAGTTGCAATTAATTTCAAGTGACAGTGTCCTGCAATATCAAGTCAGGGAGGCTCCGGTGCGTGGGTGGGGTTGTTAGGAGCAGACGGCTGGTGAGAGAGAAGCCAGAGAGGGAGGTCTCATCACAGGGCTTTTACCTACAACAAGATTTTCCGGGTGGGAGGTAGAGAGACGATCATCTCCTGAGCAGAGGGAGGGAGCTTCTTCCTCATGATGCAAATGTGCTGATTCTTCCTGGGCTGTGTGTGGGCCTTGCTAGGTGGATGCTTATTATACCCTGTGCCTATGGCCCTTCTGGTGAGCAAGCATGTTGGCAGGTATCTTGCTTCAGTGACACAAAGTGGTGCAGCCAGCCTTAGTTTGGCAGAAGCAGACCCTGAGATGACAATATGGATCGTGATCTCAAGAGAAAGGACGCTGGTAAGAGGTGCATTATGAAGCAACCTAGCACTATGTGCACCTGGAGCTCACTCCCATTGGGGAACTCTGGGAGACATCATAGGACATGCATCTCAGAGTTACCCCATTGTGGCAGGAAGGAGCTGTGTCGTGTATACAATGATGCTGTTGTCACTGGTTGAAGAGTGCCACCAACCTGCTGCGTAAAGGCACACCAGTGGCTGGAGAAAGCTCTCAGGCAAAGAACTGCAGATGTTGGCGGCTAGAATGAGGCTTGGAGCACAGAGATGGTAAAGGCAGAAACCTGTGAGAGGCACCGTGTCTGCTCGAACCTTTAGGACCCCTTCCAGTTCAAAAGTCCTACAATTTCCCCAGTACCTCTTGGACATCCCCCTGAGGCTACATGTGGAGACACAGAGGCAGAGAGGTTAAGCGGGGTGGTGTGCCAGGGCCTTTGAGCCTGGCAGAGGAGAGCTCAGAAGTGAGGCTGCTTAGCTCTCAGCAGCAGGCAAACCCCACCGAGCCTCACGATGGCTTGGCGTGTGGGTGCCACCTCTAGGAACCCAGGCTATCTTGGGCCAGGCTATTATGAATTAATGGGTTTTTTTCCTCTCCACCCAGTGCTGACACTTCCGTATCCTGTGTCCCTAGACATTGCTAATTGATTGACCTTGGCACCCTTTCCCCTGCCTCCAGAATCCTTCCCAATAGGACACAGCAGGCAGCTGCGATCAAGCAATGGTATATACAAAAGAGCTAAAACCAATCTGCTCCCCTGGTCCAGAGAGAGTATATCCCTCCTGAACACGATGCTCTCGAATCAAAATGTTTTAGGGAGCACAGGTTACCTATGTAGATTACCTACATAGTGACACAGTCACTTCTTGTCCCCTAACTAGCTGAATCTTTGGGGTTGAGGAGCTAATCGCCTCTTCAAATGTACTTGCTACTCTAGACAGTGGATTTAGAACCAGGACCAGGGAACTTGACCTCCCCGCCCTGGCTCCTCTGAGAAAGTGGGAGGCAGGCAGACCTTCCCTGGCTCCTCCCTTCTGTTCCCAAAGCTGCCCTTCATTGGTTAATCAGCAGGTAGGGAGGGGAACTGATAAAACTTGGCCCTTTTCTTGAGAGTAATGACAACTACAGCAAACATTTACTGAATACTCACCACTCTTCTAAGCATCTGCATGTACCATACTAACTCCTTTCATTTTCATAATCCAGTGAAGTAATACTAGTATCCCCATTCTAGAGGGGAGAGCACAGAAGCACAGAGAGGTTAAGTAATTTTCCTGAGGTCACCCAGCTAGTCAATCATGGGGCTAGGATATGATCTCAGGCAGGAGTCTGCATCTGGAACCCCAGTGATGAAGTCTGTCATCCACTACCCTCCCACTGGGTTTTGGGGGGGGGGGTTTAGAGACAGGGTCTCACTCTATCACCCAGGCTATAGTGCAGTGGCACAATCATAGCTCAGTGCAACCTCGATCTCCTAGGCTCAAGTGATTTTTCCTGCCTGGCCTCCCAAAGAGCTGGGATTACAGGTGTGAGCCACCATGCCCAACTTCCCATGGGGTTCTGTTTCATGCTTCCCCTGAACTGAAATACACATACACTGAAAAATGGACTTTCCAAAAATGCAGCATGTATCTGACTCTTCTCTTTTTTCCTCTTTTTAAAAAACTGCAGTGGATTATTACATCCACCTGGGAGGGCCCTAGAACTAACTGGAGACGCCACCTCGCCTCCTTCTTTCCTGGTCACAAGCCTATTGTCTGCCTGGGGTTGGAACACAAGAGCTCTGCCTTGGGAATGTGCAGTCATCCCCCAAATATCACAAGTGCGGCTCCTACAAGGAGCCAAGTTCCCCTTAATAACCTTTTATGGCGCCATCATCCATTAACTTATCTAAACCCTGTTCTCTGCACTTGGCCAACCTTCCCATTTACGAAGGATGCCTCTTTGCCGCAGAAGTCACTTTAAAGTCACCATCCCACCACATAGGATTTATTTTTGATTCCTCAACATGTCTTGTCTTTCTTTGAACTTCAAGTAAGTTGTTTTTAAACAGTCCTAGGCTTTGGATGTTTTATTTTTCAGTGAGTTTCCACTAATATATATATTTTTTCTAATCAATCTTTACTTTGATGACACTGTTGTGAAATTTCTCTTCTGGCCCCTTGGGCCCCCCCCCCCGTTGTCCCAGCTCTCTCAAGCTAAGCAAGGGGGTTTTCTGCACTTTGTGTTACTTTGCTGTGGATGCCTCCCCTGGTGTGTGCCCACAGGGCAAACTGTCACTGCTGTATTTCAGGTCAGCACACCAAGTTGGTGTCTTTTTCTCCAGGGCCCGGTCAGAGCCATGAACGGCAACTTCTTCAAGGCTGTCCTTGGGGAGCTTGTGTTTCTTGGGGCACAATTGACATGATTGTCCATGAGATGATCAAGAAAAAAAAAGTGGAAAATAGGTATAATGAAGTGCTTCATTTCAGGAAGGAAGAAAACCAGGCTTTGGGTGGGAGTATGGGGTAGAAGTGGTCAGAGAGGCTTTCTGGAGACGGTGTCAAGGCTGGAATTCTCCAGCCATAGCTCCCCGTCCATCCGGCCCACAGTTTCCCTTTATTACCAGCTGCCAGTGTTGTCGCGCCCCATTTACCATCTCCGAATGGAAAACAGACATAATATAACCAACCTATCTACAGAATTTCCAAAAAAATCAATATATTGACCCAACTGTAATATATAGGAGAAATCAAAGGAAAGTAAGTTATAATAAAATAATACATATTTCAATATGTAAATGTGTAGGAATAACGAAGACATAGAATGCTTGCACCTAAACATAAAACCACACAATGGGACATCACAGGTGGCCTCAGTGCTGCCTGCCACAGGGCAGTGTGCTGTTGGCTTAGGGGCCATGAGTCGTGTGCCTGCATGAGCGGTGGCTTTTGAAATGGTGAACTATTGGTAACGTTCTGTGCAGAACAGGGGACAATTTCTCCCTCAATTGTCACAGGAGTTGCATTCCTAGAAAATTTAGTATATATTACAGCTATACAAAAAAGTACTCTGTGCTTATACGTAAAACAGAGCTAAGTTTAGAGCTCAGGTTGTTGTAAATAGGTTTTTCCCCTGTGATCACTGTCAAATCTAGGACCTCTCTGATGGTTGTGCAGGTTGTGCACTGCACAGCCATTTACTTCACCAGGTAAGTGAATGGTGCCCTCTGGGGTTGTGGAGTACACAGCGACCTGGGTGGGATTTTCAAAAGTTGCACAGGATGCTGGAGAATTATTCACTGGGTGAGACTGTCCTGCACATTGCAAGATTCAGAGAGCATAAATGCTGGTGTCTACGTGTGGAGAAACAGAGGCAGAGAGGTTAAGTGACTGGTCATTTCCTGGCCACAGCCTTGAGCAAAAGAGGCGGTGGGGTGGGGGGGGGTGGATGTCTAATCTTTTGGCTTAGTCTCTCATGCTGTAGGACCCCACAGAGAATCACAATATACAAACCAGGACATTCCCCAAGGCCCACAGGACCTGCTCAGCTCCCATCCTGGGCCTGTCTTCCTGGCCAGGGCCTGTGGTTAAGCCTGGCTGTTGGGTGAAGGTGGACTCGAGCCTCCTTTGCTGGGCTGCTGGGCTTTCATGGGAGGCTGAATGGGGCAGGCTGGAAAACACATTCCTTAACAGAGGAGGGAGGTGTGTGTGTGTGCATGCGTGTGTGTGTGTGTGTGTGTGTGTGTGTCCGCGCATCCGGGCCTGTACACTCTAGCTGCTGCTGCTGCTGCTGACAGCAAAGCAGACATTTAAACCCTTCCACGTAGCTTTCACAACCAGAGCTGGGGGCCTGCCCAAGGCTAGGGGTGGGGGTGGAAGTGGAATGGGGGATCGTGAGGGGGGACTCCGAGATTTCATTCTGGCCACTTTGAACAAGGCCAGGTAGGAGGGCAGGAAGGGGGAGCCCGACTCCCAGCTGAAGCTGAGCACTGGTTCCCCCACCCTCGCACGGGGCCTGACTCTAATGTCTTCTGATGGGACAAATTGGTGAGCACAACTATTAGCTGGGTGACATCAAAAGGCATTAATCTCTAGTTCCTGAGCAAGACCAGCACCACATTAGTGCCTCGCACCCAGTCATTATTAAGACTTTAGCCCAAGGGTGTAATAAATGTTTTATGGCATGCAAACCAAGGTAATGGAATGCAAATCCCATAATATAGCCATACATTTATTTTCTAATGGAGCAAATGATGATGTATTTTATCTGAGAAGAGTACCGATAGGGTCTGCTTGGGAAATTCGAAGTTAGAGACCCAAAGGGAGCATGGGTGGCCCTGCTCGGGTGGGGGCTGGGGGTGATGAGGGTGGGAGCCAAGGTGGGACTTCCCAGCAACAGTCAACTCTGGTCCACACAAACCTGGACAAGCCCATTGCTCTTGCTATCGTGCCCCCAAGTGCCCCCCTTGTGGGGCATATATCGAACATTCGAATATTCGGAGGCTTAATTACATCCCCTTTACTGAGTGCCCCTCCCTGGAGCCCCCACCCCCAGCCGGAGCTGCATACCAATAAGCTACTCAGCTCATATTGGCTTTCCAAAAATATGGCTGCATTAAGGTGTGAAATGTTAATGGATCAAGGGGTGCAGGGCTATTTCTCCAGTGCAGTTAGGGCTTGGCATTGGTGCTGTTTTCATTAAGAAGCCAACATTGTTCAGCTACAGCCCTGGGGCTGGTGGGGAGGCTGGGCTGGCTGCCCCGGGCCACTGTGGCCTGCGGAAGGGCTTTGGGCAACTGAGTGCCCCGGGTCTTTCTGACTGCTCCTGCTCTAGAAAGAACTTTCTGGTATTACAATTGTCCAAAAAGAATGTGGGCTCCCTTCTGCTGTCAGAGGGCCACTTTGTTCTCAGGAACCTCTTCAGTGCCCTCTCTTTGTCTTCTCCAGGCCCGGCAGCATGCAGCTAGGCAGCTGTGAGGCTCGCGGCCTGACCCTGATATCTAAGGACTGGTTCTGTACCTAGATTTATGGGCATGTCAAGAAGTCCAAGACCTGTCCCTGCCTTCAAGTTACTGACATCTAACTAGGGAAAAGGATCCACGTCTGGAAAGAAATTAACAATGTAAGTGGTTTAAGGGTCACCTGAGTGGTCCATCTGGGAAGTGCAAGTTTCCTTGTAAGATTTTTTTTAAAGGACATCCATTGAGAAAAGGGAAGGAGATGAAAAGTGTTGGAGAGAAATCCTGCTGGAGACACTCCCGTGGGCTAGAGGTGTGAAGGACCCCTCATGATTAACAATGAAGGATTCTGCTCCTCCCCCAAACAGCTCATAGTAGGTGTCCCATTCACACTGGTTTGTGAATGCCCTGAAAATAATAACTATGAGTTCTCAGAGGGCTGGGACTGGATCTAGAATTACTGCTTCTAGAATTAGAATTAGATCTAGAATTCTAGATCTAGAATTAATGTTTGGCAGTACTTCGATATACCCTCTGATCTGATATACCCTCTTGTTTTACAGAACAATATTAACAACACTAATTCATTGAGAATTGACATCAGGCCTTGTGTTAAGCCCTTCTGTATCTCAATGAATCTTAAAATGACCCTAAGAGAGAAATACCTTTATGATTCTATTGAGGAACAATAATGAGGAAACGAAGTCTCAGAGTGGGAGTTGCCTAAATTAGTAAGAGCTGGGATTGTAAACAGATCTCTCTGCCTCCAGGGCCCATCCTAGGTGCTTTGCCTTTCCAAATCAAGGTAACAGGTGTCCAGGGAGTAAAGGACACACAGAGCCCGTGGCTTCAGGCCCTTGCTGCTTCCTGCCCGGCAAAGAACAGCTTTGGGTTTTCATGGGTGTATACTCTCAGCAGAAGTCTCCCCAGGTCCAAGTGCCTGTCTCTCCATCTACCTTCAACTAGTCTTGCCCAGGAAGAATATCTTACCCTAAGATAAGTCAAATCATGGGTGAACACAAATAACATAACAATAACAGTAAAGCCAGTGTCCCACACGGATTCTGAGCCCACACTAATTTGAAGATTCTACATTGTTCTGACTTCTTTGTGCCTGAGCCTCTTCTCAGACCTAGGTGCTGCAGGCTGACTGTCCTTGAAGGACAGTTGGGCTGGGGTGAGTTGCATGGCTGGGTTCTTCTCTGGTTTGACCTGGTGAAACCCTAGAACAGGCCTCTATGGAACAGTATCTTCCAAGGTCTAAGAATAGGCCAAGCCCACCTATGGGGGAGGAGAGAAAATAGTGATCAACTATGAGTCCTTCGGGCTGGGTTTGGTGACAGATAGGGTGGACCTCTAGCAACCTGAACAGGGCCAGAAATGGGGAGAAGCGAGAAGAGCCTAGGGTGTGATATTTAGGGAGGCACTCACTCTCAGAGTCGCACAAGTGCAGCCCTTAAAAATGAGTGCTCCCCCCAAATGATGTGCTCTAGGCCCCTGTCCTGCCAAACCCTGAGGCTGAACTGCCCCGACTCTATCACATGTGGGAAAGTGAAACGAAGCCCATGTCTCCTGGGCCTACCCCTGAGTGAAGGGAGTGGGCGTGTGGCTTCCAGGTGGTCCCTGCACCTAGAAAGCTTGGAACTCAGGGGCTGGATCAGCAACAGAACTTCTAAAGAAACTGACTTACACAAGTGTAAACAGAGAAAAAACAAGCCATTTACTAACTCACTGAAGTGAAAGTTCAGGAGGTATCTGGCCTTAGGTAGGGCTAGATCCAGTTACCCAAAGTCCTCAATCATCTTTTTCTTTCCATCTCTCTTCCATCTCTGCTTTCCCTGATGTTCTGCCTAGGCACAGACTAGTTGAAGGTCAACAGGGGGTCACTTGGGCCTGGGAAAACATATACACGTGCAAACCCAAAGCTGCTCATTGTGATTCAGAAGACAGCAAGGCCCTGAAGCCAGGGGCTGTCCCTGGGGAGAAAATGAAGTGATGGCTTCACTCAGGTTCAGGATCCTCTCCTGAGTGAGTGCAGAGTGGTCCCGAGCAGCTCCAGGTTTCTGGCCAGCCCCAGTGGAAAAAGAGAGCTTCTTCCCAGGAGCTGCAGCAATAGCTCAGCTGATCGCTGTGGGCCAGGGGGCCAACCTGCTCTGATTGGCCAGCTCTACTCACGGGCTGACCCCTGGGGACCCTGGACGTTCAACCCCATTTGGAACATAGACTTAGTGAGAAAGGAGAATCTTGGGTGCTCTTGGAGGAGGGATGGGTGCTGGGAGGCAAACTCAGGAGCTGGAGACTCCTCTAACACTGCTGCACCCGGCCTTCCCTGGGGCCCTCGCACCTGCTGCCCGAACCCATGTCACTCATGGCCACCCTCTGCAGGCTTTCCTCAGGCGAGAAATGCTTCTTGCTCATCTTTGGCCAACTAACTCTCTCCCCTAAGTGTCTGGCCAGTGACTTGTGCGTTACACTCACTCAGGAAGAATGTGCTGACGTTATGAAAGAATGAATAAGGAACTGTGCTAGGGCTGGGCCCCAAACTTTTATTAACTGCGAGGCTAAAAGCTATCGAGGGTCAGGGGCACCGCAAAGGGGCAGAGAGAGTGAGTCAATTAACACCTGCCTTTTTATTTCCAAATCGAATTGTTGCATGAGGTTTGGGGATGATGTAACCACTCGGCAGCGTCGGGGCAGGATTTATGAGCCACGGTACGTGGAGCGATGGTCTGAGCAGGTGGCTGGTGAGAGGCTCTTACCCTAACTGCCCTCACTTGGAAGCCTCCAGAAAATAATGGTTGTAAGACATAAAGTCACCTTGGCAGAAAGACCCCTGCGCCCGGGTGGATCTGAGTTGAGTCCCTTTTTCCTGGGCTGGTTTAGAAGGGTGTCCAGGTCAGGCATGGCTTCATGCTGGGAGGGGAGAGGAGTGGAAATGCTGGGGGGTGGAGGCATGAGGGGCAGGCAGGATAGGACATTAACTCAGCCTTGAGTCCCAAATGGGGACATGCTCTGCTGGAGCCACCTTAGGTTGGTATGCATTTGAGGAGGGAGTGGCATTAGCCAACGCAGGGAGTCCTCTTGTTAATGTTCATTCATTGTCTCCTACCCAAGATGAGCTGGATTAACCTCTGCTAGAAGTTTCTGGAAATGTGGCTGGCCTAGTAGGAGCTCACTTACCACTCCATGGCCTGCTGCAGGGCTTGGGAGGGAGGGAGGAAGGCAGGCTTCCTCTCAGCCCTTCCCACCAGTGCTTGGGTCCAAGCGATGAATTTTCGACTGGGTCATTAAATGCTGATTAAAGTACTGGAGAAAAGAACAGGAGAAAAAACCAACATCAAGTGTTGTATGTACATACACACTCTCACCCCAGCCCCCCTTCCCTTTTCTCAAACTGCCTCGAAGTTCGTTCCAACCCTCCATTGGAAATGCTATAAAAGGCCAGGTTAATTAAGTCCTATATATTACCAGCGCAAACACTTCCAACTTTATTCCGGCGGCTCAGTGAGTGAGGAGGAGGCCAGGCAAGGTCCAGGCAGCTCAAGGTAATAAAACAGAAGACTCAATTACCTTGTACATTTGCAGTTTTTATAAAATCATTTAAAGTTCTGCCAATGAAAAGCACAGTGGAGAGGGATTGAATCCTGAAATCCAGCAGGAGCTGAGAGAAGCAGGGACTTCAGAGTTGCCACAGATAGCAAAGTCGTCCCGGCCATCTCCCTCTGCCCTGCCCTCTCCAGAGAGTGGCCCAAGGCAAAACATGGAGGAAGGAGAAATGGAATGGAACTCTCCAGCCATGCACTGAACACCTACTGGGTCTGCAGTACTATGCTAGTGCTTTTTGTAACATACTCAGGTAGGTATTTTCCCCATTTACGGATGAGGAGACTGAGGCTGCAGAATGAGTCTTTGGTGTCCAACCAAGAGAGACCCAAAACCCAGAGCCTATGTGCCTCACCTATTATACTCAAATTCCTGTCCCGCCCTTTAAGCTACCAGGCCTACCAGCTGCACACCATGACCCAATGTTAAGAGAATGGGCCCTAGAACCCATGGGCCTGGATTCAAATCCCAGTTCTACCTTTTCTTAGCTGTGTACCCTTGGGAAAATTACTTCACCTCTCTGAGCCTTAGAGAAATTACTTTCCTCATCTGTGAAAACAATGTTAGTACCTTCCTCACAACAGTGTTAAGCAGATTAAATGAGACAATGTTGTATAAAATGCTCAGAGCCTAGAATATGATGCATATTGGTTATAATTGTGATTATTAGACTAGCTACATCTCAACTTGTCATGACTAACCCATTACATTTTCCAGGGTGATAGCTTGTGAACCAGCTGTAAAGCTATGCTCCCGTGCTAAAGAAAAGAGTTACCACTCACCCAGCTTCTTTGTCCAAACCACAGTGACCTAATTCACAAGTGGAGTCTCCCATTTCTGAGTTTTGCTGAATGCCAGGGACCTCCTTCCAATCGAAGAACATTGTTTTCCCCATGGGGTCAACAAAAATGAGAGCTATGTATAAGTAACAAATGCCTTATTATAATATTTTCTTCTTCAATAAATAGAAACTGTTCGATATGCCTACACTTTAAGAAATAAGACTATAAAACTCCAGTTCAACAGCAGCCCCCAGAGGAAGAAATTATTCTCCGGGCGGTAGCCACGGTTACCCAAAGCAGTGTTTCCCCAAAGGCTGGAGAGAATTAAGCCCAAAGTTCCCTCATCTTGCTCAAATCTGTCAGGACCTCGAGGGGAGCACCTGGGTGGGGGTGAGGCTGAAAGGCCATGCAGTGGTGCACCAGTCGGGGAGGGGAGCACCGGGCACACGGCAGACTCCGATCACTTGCGCTGACTGAGTGAATGACGTATCCTGGGCACCTCTCAGGACCTCCTGTGTGGAGAGCTTCCTCTGAGCTAGGGGGATGAGACACATGGTATTTTCTAAAAATGGCCACAGTGGTATTTCCAGTCCCACCTGCTTTTCTAGAATCTTAACACTCCTCCCCTTGAAATGGGGCAGGTCTTGCCAATGAAACGTAGTAAATGTGATGCTACGCAACTGCAAAGCTAAGTCATAGAAGGTAATATGGCTTTCACCTGGCTCTTTCTCGGGAATCCAGCCGCCATACCATGAGGAAGCCAAAGCTACACTCAGAGGCCTTCTACAGATGTTCTGGCCAAGAGTCTCAGCTAAGGTCCCTGCCAACAGCCAGCACCATCCACCAGATGTGTGTGAACTAGCCTTCAGATGATTCCAGCCTCTCACAGTTGGGTCATCTTCAGCCTGCAAATCTCCCAGCTGAGGCCCACGTGTTGTGGAACAGAGATAAAGCGTCCCTACTGTACCTAATCTGAATTCCTTACCCTCACAGTCTATATGCATAATAAATGGTTGTTTCATACCACTAAGTTTGGGGTAATTTTTAACCTAGCAGTACATAACCAGAATAGCCAACTATACCTCTCAATGCCAGGTTCGGTTCTGGGGGCTGCCATGTTAGAAGGTCATTGACCAACTGAAGAAGTTCCCAAGCACGGTAACCAGGGTAGAGGAGTCTGGAAGGATGACCTAGATGTGGAAAGCTGGAGATGGGAGTAGAGGGTTTGGGGGTATGGGTGGGGGTGATTCAGACATGACCTTCTTGTCCCTGCGGGAGGAATGGGCTTGTTCTGGGGCAGCAGGGTGGTTCAGTGGGGAAAGAACAGCTTCAGAGTCAGGGGTGCTGGGCCCGTCTTTCCTGTCTCCTCTCTTACCATCTCAGTGACCTGAACAAGGCAGTCTATGTCTCTGAAGCTCAGGTAGGGATAGTGATATCTCTCTTGCAGGATGCTTATGCAGACTTGCCTGACACAAAGACTCCTAATAAATATTTTTATAAAAGGTCTTTTGACTACCCATTCAAATCTGCGATAAATAGGTGTTTATGAAAAGGATGCTACAGGACATCTCTTCTGATTTAAGGGTGGAAAGAAAGATTAAAACATAACTCTCCTTGTCTCAAGGTTTGAATTGGTAGAAAATGGGCTGAAGGAGGTAAAGGTGGGTTGAAGTCTTGGCTTTATTAATAGCAGCAAATGCCCAATAACGGGTAGAGGAAGGGCAGCCTTTGGAGCCTGGAGTTTTCTCTGTGAGAAGATCTTTAACTTGGGATTCAAATTCTTGAATAGTCACAGGATTATTCGGGCTTTCTATTCTTTTGTCTGTTTGGGTAATTTGTGTTGTTCTAGGCCTTTGTCTGTCTTGTCTAACTTTTCACATCTGTTGGTATAAAGTTGCCCTGCCTTTTAAATGAATCAGGAAGTCCCCTCTCCTATCAAATCCCCAAAGTTGTGTTGTGGAGTCACTCCACGTTCTCTTGTCTAGTGGTCATGGAGGTAGCAGTTTTGCCGCCACCACCTGGAGTGCCCAGCCATGTTTTCCCGGGCCTCCTAGGGCAGAGGGGCGAATGCATTCTCAGTGTTAGCAAGTTAGAACTGTTGCTTATAACTCACCGGGAAAGTTCAAGGGAAAGCTAAGTTCTTTCCCAGCATAGGGTCCCAAAGACAGCTCAGATGTGGCCCTCGATGATTAGGGTTTGGGGTTGGCTGAGCCATCTCGCCCACCCGACTTGCAGTGGGTAACCCCTTCTTTCCTCCTTACCCATTTCTCAAGCTGAGAAGCTCCGTGAGCTCAGCTTGGCAGTAGCAGTCACACGTGTTCTGCTCTCGTGTCTGCTGCTTGTTTACGACCCACTGAGGACAAACCGCAGCTAGCAGGCTGGGCTGACACTGGGATCTGGGGGTGAGAGGGCCGCTTATGGGGTGGCGAGGGGTTATCCGTTTATCCCAGAGTGCCCGCGTACGTGCTTATGCTGAAGTGAGAATGGCTGGGTGGAGCCTCAGCAATGGTTTCAGTGTGATGCTCATTTGGAATGCCCCCTGCTGCCTGCCTTTCCAAGCAGAGCCCCCTTCCTTCTTGACAGTTTTGGAAAAACTGTAAAGGATGGGATTGTTGACTGGTTCTACTGAGTGAACCCCTGGCTCCTGGGATGTCCCTGGCTTGCAGTCCTCACCCTCTGTCTGCCTCCTCTGTTGGGTCCTCCCTGCAGCCCCTGAGCTCTGCCTCCCTCCAAGAGTGGTTGCCCCAAGGGTCCTGGCCACGTTGCCCTCCACCTGGCCATCCAGCCAAGGCGAGCAGAGAACACAAGCAGCTGCTGAGCCACTGGCCAGGGTCAAAGGTCCCTGCAGACTCAGGAATTGACCACTCAGCCTGCTCTGGAACCTGATGCTTTGGGGCATGAGATGGTGCCCAGGCGGGCACTGAAGAGTTAATGAAATGTGGTGGAGAATGGGGGCACTGCTGGAAAAAGGCTAGCCTTGTGCATGGATAATTAGCACTGAACATCAGTAAACAATGCCTTTTCCCCTCATTAAGGACAAATCTGTATGTATAATGTGCCTATTTTCTCTTTCATTAACTTATAAATGGCCGCTACTTTAAAGCCATTTAACCAGCAGTTTTGACTTGCCCGTCAGCTCAGGATCTGACAGTCTTCTTCCCTGCTCAGCACAGAGCTCCCATGGGGAGAGGCTTGTGGGTGCTCTCTTTGTGGTGCCACCCTCAGAGTTGCCACCGCTTCCAGCAAGGGGTGCAGAGAAGCCGCAGGCCCAGGCAATCTCTCCCCCTCTCATTCTCCTGGCTGTCTCTGATGACTCGCTCATCCTCTGAATTGCTTTGTCTCTGCCTTTGAGTCACAGAAGACCCTGACTCTTCCTTTACATAGGGAGCCCCCGAGAATGTGCCCAATCTGCAAGCATCCTTCGAGATGGCAGCCACAAGCTGGGACCATAGACCCCAGAGTGAGAGACCACGTCTGCGCTCACGGAGCACCAGCACACATATATATGCAAGGAAGCGATGCGTAAGGGGGTCCGTGCCAAGTGGAAGTCTTCACTGAAAGTTGCGAAGGCTTCCCAGATGAGAGTGTCTCCTTCATCAGTCTGGAAACTTCCCTGGGAATTGGTATTAAGTCTCCCTTCTCAGGCTAGGCACTTCAGAGGATGCCACCACATCCCTCATCTCAGGCTAGAAGATCTCCCAGAGGCAAAGACCAGGTCTCTTCCATCAGGCGGGACACCACAGGGTTAGGACCTACTGCTTCGCTCAGATGGCCATTCCCATGAGGGAGGGGTCTGTCTGAGGGCAGGGCCTTGTCTCCCTGTCTTTTATTGGGTAGTCCCAGGACCCTCTTTGAAAGCAGAGCCTGGCTCCTACAGCAGCCTCCTTGCGTATCTACTTCCCCTTTGGGCCCCCAAATGTGCCCCAAACCTGTGCCAGGGCTTGGGAGGAGTGGGGTTGGTGCCAAAGGGGGAAAAGGGGTAATCCTTGCCATCAGGAGCACCCACGGTCTTTTCAATGTTGCAGTGACACTAACCCACACAAAGCAATGGTGTGACCAGGGAAGAGGGCCGAAATGAACACTGAGGCAGTGCTCACTCCGTGGCCGCAGGAGGCATGTGCATTACCTGCTCTGTTATCCCACGTAAGAACTCACAGGCCTCGAAGGTAGATAATATTTCCTCTTTCTACATCTGAAGAACTGGGGGCCCAGAGAAGTAAAGCCACTCACTCACGGTCACACAGCCAGTTGGTGGTAGAACTGGGAATTGAACACGGACTGTCCTGTTCCAAAGCCCAGGCTCTTTCCACCTTATCCAAATGTCACTTCAGGTGAGTAAAAGAGCCGCATGAGCAGCAGAGGCCAGGGGCGATGAGGAATGTGGACTGAGAATGGAGGAGCCATTTCTCCTGGGAGCCTCTGCTGAACCTCAAATACAGGAAAGATTTGGAGAGACCAACCTCCTTCTGAGGATGTTCTCACAGTGGAGCTGGGAGAGCCCACTTCTGAACCCCGCCTGTAGCATCTCTGCAGATGAAAAGTGGAGAATCTTCAGGCCTGGTGAAGGACCATGCTCCTAAATTCAGTGGTGCCTCAAATATGCCACCTCCTGATAGTATTTTAACTTTAGGCTGACTTCTGATGAACGCTAGATTGTTCCACCGTTGGCACATGATATCCATCATCATGATCAGTAGCATTGTTAGTAATTCCAATAAATTAGAAACAGCCTGAATATCCATCCCCAAGAGAATGGAAAAAATGAGAGAGGGTCTATTCATATGTAGAGTGCTAAATGGTTAAAAAGAATGAAGTAGATCCCTGTGGTCTTGACATGGCTAAATCTCCAGGACATACATTGTTAAGTGAAGAAAAGCAAGTTGCATGTTGATATACTTAGTGTGATATCACTTACATAAAAAGAGAAACTGCCAAAGTGCTTTCAGTGGCTACATATTGCACCTAAAGGGTCTGCAAAATATACATCAAACTGACAACAGTGGTTGCCTCTGATTGGGGGTGGTTGTAACCAGATGGGAAGATCAAAGGGGACTTTGGCTTTTGCAGGGTGACCACCTGTCCAGGTTTGCCCAGGAAGGCTTCTGTTTTCTCTGTTGCTGGTATAACTAATAACAGCACTGCCTTTCACACTCAGAAGTGTTCAGTTAAGGTGATAAATTATATAATGACCCTACTTATCTGCAGTGTTTAATTTTTTAACAATAAGAATGTATTAATTCATCACTTTTGTCATTTCTAATAAGGCATAAGGTAAAGGGTAAAGTCCTCCTCCAACCCTCCAGGCTCCCAGTCCCATTCTTTAGAGGTAAATATTGGTAACAGCTTTCTAGCGTCCTTCCTGAAACCGTGAGTCCATATATAACCATGTAACCTTACAACAGAGACAGACACGTGTGCAATTGTGCAGTGCACACTGTTCTAAAGCTCGCTTTTCTCACTCAGTTCTGTCTATATCAGGATCATCAGGAAAACCTGATTAACACAGATCGTCAGGGCCCAACAGACGTGCAGATGCAGTGGTTGGCAGTGCGCCCACGGATGTGTCTTTCTGACAAGTTTCTGGGTGATTCCAATGACAGTGGTCCCTGGACGCCATGCTGACCTTTGTTCATAGAACAATCATTCATTCATTTATTCTTTTGCTTGATAAACAATTATGGGCCCTTGCTCTGGGTTTGGCCCTGGCTCAGTTTGGAATTCAGCAGAGAACACAACACAGTCCCTGCCCTCCAGCCACGGCCTCAGGTCTCCTTCTAGCAGGACCAGCTGCCGCTGGCAGTCGGTGATGGTGCTTATGAGCATGAACAGGGCAGTCAGACAGACCTCATCCTGGCATGTCACCTTTCTGACTGTGTGACCTTGGGAAAAGTGCTTAGTCACTCTCTGCCTCATTTATCTCATCTGTAAAATGGATACAATAATCCCCACATCACATGATGGGCACTCAATAAATTGCTGCCACTATTATTAATAATGAATTAATTATAAATAATAAATATATGAGTAATAGTAAAACTCATGTAGTGTTCTTGCCAAGGATGTTTAAACTAAGTCTAAAAGGGAAGAAATAGTCGTATGAATCCAAACTCAGAGATACTCTGCAACACTGGCCTGTAGTCTTCAAAAATATCATTGTCCTAAAAGACAAAAACAAAAAAATGGGGAACTGTTCTCCATTAAAGAAGACTAACAAGACATACAAGTAAATGCAAAGCGTGTTCCAAGATTGGATTATAGATTTAAAAATATATCTAATACATAAAAAACATTGTTGGGATAATTGGGAAGATACGAATATCAACTTACATAATATTGTAGCAAGGTTACATTCCTTGGGTGTGATCAGTGCACTGTATCAATGGCCTCACTCTTAGGAGATATGTGCTGAAATATTTAGAGATGAAATATCATAATGTTTACAAATAACTCAAATGGTTCGGAACATTGTGTATAGGGATGGGGAGAAAAAAAGAAAAAGAGAGAGAGAATATATAGCAAACTGTTAACAACTGGTTAGGTGACTATATGAGTGTTCCTGTTCTAGTCTTCCCATTTATTACACAGATTTGAAATGTTTAAATAAAAAGTTAGGAAAAGTGAACTCTAATGATTTTCAAAAATATTAATAATAGGCAGGATTGTGGCGAATCTGGGAAGGAGGGAGTATCTGGGAGGGGAGCTTTCTGGAGGCTTTCAGGACGCATGGGACGGCCACCCCCGCCTGCTGTGCCGCATCTGGGGAAGGAGAGGGGGCCTATGTCTGAGGACAGCCTCCCCCCTCCCACCCTCAGCCTGGCCCCTCAGGAAGGACGCAGGCTGCGCCAAGGAGGTGCCCTGGCCTGCCTGCCGCTCTGAGCCATGCCTGACTTCTGCTGCCAGCCCCTCTGGCGGGAGGGTGGCCTTGACTCCACACTTCTCAGGCCTTGGCGTTCTCCTCTCTTGTCAGCCCCACGGGCCCAGATGGATGTGGAATTAATGAGGCGTCTCATCTTGCATGAGGAGCAAGTCGAGGGGTCACGTTTTCCTCTCCTTGCATTGTTTCCCCATGTACTTGATCCGATCTGCTCCACTAGCTGGAGACGCGAACACAGCCGCATCCCTGTGTTTTGCAGATTAATTGCTGGAGTCCTCACCTGCCTCAATTAACGGGCATGATAGCAACTGCTAACACTTAACACGGAGCTTACTGCAGGCCAGATCCTGCTCTGAGTATTTTAGGTATACAATGCATTTAATACAACAACCCACTAAGGCAGGTAATTTTTTAAAACCCATTTTAGAGAGGAGAGAACAGAGGCATAGAGAAATAAATAAATTGCCCAAACAGGACTGGCTACCCAATTTGCAGGGCTCAGTGCAAAATGAAAACGTGGGGCCCTTGTTCAAAAATTGTTAAGACTTTTAAGGTTCCGAACACTGAGCCAAGTGGGGCCCATTTCAGGGCAGGGCCGTGTGAGACTGCACAGGGTCTGCGCGATCACGACTCCAGACGTGTACACAAGGTAAACCAGGGAGTAGTAGAGCGAGAACTTGAACCCAAGCAGTCTGGTTCCAGAGTCCATTCTCCCAACCACGGTACCATGCTGCCTAACTCTCAGGGTCCTCCTCCCCCCACCTTCTCCCAACTGTCCGAGAACCAGACAGGCTTACTCAGAGCATGAGGACCTGTCCTGTGTCTAAGTGCAGATAGGACTAACAGTCTCATCCATCGGCTGCCACAAGGAGTTACTGTTGAAAACTAGTCTCAGGCAGTTTGACACCTGCGTATCCAAATCTGCAGTGATGTCCTCGCTGGTCCAGATGCCTGGCCAGGACAGCACATGGGGCCCCACAGTGGGCTCCATGCTACACTCTTTTATTTCACGCTGTCATGTGCAGCCACTGTTCCCACAGCATGACCCCTGCCAGATCGTCTGGGGCGGGAGGGTCTCCACCCTGCCAAGTGCTGAGCTGGCACCAGCCTCCCTAAGAAGTATCTGAGCCCAATATTAACCTGGTTCACCTCTTCCAACTCTGAATTTCCTGATGGTGAGTTTCCCCTCTTAGGTCCTTTCTATCCCTTCCTCCTAAAGGATCTCAGAGCGGACCAACTCCGTTCATCAGAAAGGCACCAGTAACCTTAAACCCGAAAGGGAACAGTTAGTCAGGGTCTTGATCTCAATCCTGCTCGAAGACTGCCTGTCCCCGATGCAAATATCCCCACCTCTGTGACCAGCTCTGCAAACCAAAGCCTTCTTAGAATCACAACTTTCTTTGTCACACCGTTTTCCCAGGGCAATGTGTTTGCCTACTTACCGCAAAGTTGTATAACTGAGAGAAGAGACATCGTTTATTTGCCAGAAAATCTAGTCTTTCCTTACTAGGCACTCCATTACTCACAGTTTAATACTTTCTTAATGACAGAGGTGGCTAAAAGGGGTTGAATAAGGAGATGTTAAAGGACAAAGAAGTTGAGGTACTGCATGATCAGAGGGGCAGAGCTACTGACATTTGGGTTACTATTACCACTGTAACCTCCCTCATGGCCAATGGCTGGAGAAGCTGGGAATGTCTGCGTTACTCTGGGTACCATGGGCATCTCTGCCGTGAGGCTGGCACTACCCAGAGTTCCCCTCTGTATTAGAAATGTGTTCAGGCCAGGCGTGGTGGTTCACGCCTGTAATCCTAACACCCTGGGAGGCTGAGGTGGGAGGATTGCTTGAGCTCAGGAGTTCGAGACCAACCTGAGCAAGAGCAAGACCCTGTCTCTACTAAAAAAAAATAGAAAAATTAGCCAGGTGTGGTGGTGTGCACCTGTAGTCCCAGCTATTCAGGAGGCTGAGGCAGGAGGTTTACTTGAGCCCAGGAGTTTGAGGTTGCAGTGACCTAAAATGATGCCACTGCACTCTATCTACCCAGGGCAACAGAGTGAGACTCTGCATCAAAAAGAAAAAAAAAAATACTAGCAGAGTAATGTGTTCAGCTGCAGGTAAAGAAATACCCAACTGACAGTGGCCCAAACAGAGATTTATTCTTTTCACATGACAGAAACCTAGAGGTAAGATGATTACTGGCATTGGTTTATCAGCTCAGCAATGTCAGGGCTGGCATTACTAGAATTCTCTTGGCCTTTCCCTCATAGGGGCTAATGGCTGCAGCAGCTCCAGCCTTCAAGTCTTCGTTTAAGGCAAAAAGGAGAAAGGACAGGAAGGAGCAGCACTGGCAGCATCCAGAGTCTTTTCTTTTTGTTGAGATAGAGTCTCACTCTGTTGCCTGGGCTAGAGTACTGTGGCATCAGCCTGGCTCACAGCAACCTCCCACTCCTGGGCTCAAGTAATCCTTCTGCCTCAGCCTCCCAAGTAGTTGGTACTACAGGCATGCGCCACCATGCCTGGCTAATTTTTTCTATATATTTTTAGTTGGCCAATTAATTTCTTTCTATTTGTAGTAGAAATGGGGGTCTCACTCTTGTTCAGGCTGGTTTCAAACTCCTGACCTTGAGCGATCCGTCTGCCTCAGCCTCCCAGAATGCTAGGATTATAGGCGTGAGCCACTGCACCCGGCCCAGAGTCTTTTATGAGGAAAGGGAAAGACTTCCTAGGGCCCAAAGATTTCAGCTTATGCCTCATTGGTCTGAACTGTGTCACATGGCCTTCCCTAGCTGCAAGGGAGCCTGGAAAAGTATCTTGTCTGGGGCTAGGTGCATTTTCACCATGAACAAAAGTGAAATGTGGAAGCTAGGAGGAAGAAGAAGATACCCTTCCTCCTACAGTGGCCTCATCTGCCACAGGGCCCCAGGACCCTTCCCAATCACCCCAGCGACCCTCAGAGCAGAGTCCCTGTATCCTTGGGGCCTCTCAGTGCCCCAGGCAAGAAGGGCCCACCCAAGGAGCCAGACTCCTCCTGAGCCCAAAGGCACTGCTAGGGCTTTCTCCTGCTGTGATTAATGGTGTTCTGCCAAGCTGGGGAGAGGCAGCTAATTAGCTATAGACTGATTAAGGACAAGGCAGGCAAAGCCTGAGACACGATAAACGTGAGCTTCTCATCTTCCTCTTTCCTTCCTGGTCCTGCTACCACCAGCAGAAGCCAGGCCTGTGGCACCCCTCACCGTCCACCTGCCTGGAGAGGCCCGGCGGACATCACCCACATCATAGTTCACACTGTCTGGCACCAACCAGGGCATCCTAACAGGGATGGGCACTCTGGGTCTTCTTTCTCCTCCAGCCTTTTCCCAACTCCTATGCTCTGGATCAGGTGTGGACCAAGGCATGGGATTTCTAAAACAAACCGAGTCTCTACCCTAAAGAATCTGCAGCTGGGGGCTGCAGAAATGCAGAAAGGGCTGGGTGCAGCGAGACGGAGAGTGGCTGGGCATGGACCCGTGGAGGGGCTCTGGAGTGGATTTTGTACATTGAGAGGTGGTCCTGGAGAGAGGGGAGGCCAGCTGCACAGGTGTGGAGGAGAAATGAGCAGAGCACTGTCCTGGGGTGGTGAGGAGTGTACAGCAGGCCGGGATAGGGGTGGAATGGAGACAAGGACAGGTGGGAAACAGGAGTTTAGATGTGGGGCAGCCCAGCTGTTTCCAGCCCTGGTTCCCCCATAGTAGGCAGCCTCTGCCCAAGACACCCCACAGGCAAGCCATGGTGAGCCCCACCTCCACCTCCAGCCGGGACACCCCACCTGTATCTCCTGCTCCAGAAAGCATTTCCAGGTGTTGGCCAATTCATCCCACAGTGGCCTGGGCTGAGGTTTGGTGGAAACAAGCTCTTTGACACATGAATGTTGTACAAGATGAGGCTATGATACAGACAAAGGACACATTTTGGCAACAGTCAACTGAAGAAATTTGGGGAGCGTGACTTCTCAGGTCCTCTTGGTTTCCTCCCAGGGGACATACAGAGGAAGGCCTGCCCAGGGGAGGCTTGGGGAGTGCCCGTCGCCCGCACTTTGCCTGGTTCACTCTTACCCATGCCTTGGGTCTCAGCTCAAGTGTCACTTCTTTGGGGAAACTTCCTCAACCCCTCGGATTAGATCAGAGTCTCTATTTTCCTCTGCTAAGTGAATATTTGTCTTTACTGTTACACATCCAATCAGCAAATGTCAATGGAGCCTCGAACTGTGCTAAGGTCTGGGGGTACCATGAAACGTGCACCTGCCCTCATGGAGCTCATGGTCTGGGTGTAAGTCCCCATGAGAGTCCACTCTAACACCCAAAGTGACACTCCCCCTGTCCCCAGCAGAACATCGACACAACGTGTTCATCCCCGCTATGCCAGCAGGACACCATGTCCTTCAGGCTCCCTCCAGGAGGGCCTTCATGTGTGTGTGGTTGTTCAGGTTTCACATGATAAAGGGACTGTAGTGGATGCTGGTGTGTGCTGTCCACAGTTCTCTTTCAGAGCCGAGGCACCCATTTCTCCAGCTGTGGAGAGCGTGGGCTGCTAACAGTTGGCAGCTGAGTCTCCCTCCAGGCATTGTCCTCAGCCCATGAAAGTTCCCCAGAGTAGCCCCCAACTGGATGTTTAGTCAATTGAGATGACAAAGCCTCCCCCCAACTGTTGTCTCAATCCAGGACATTTTGGAAGGATTATCCCAGCTTCAAAGCTTCCTATGGAGTTGGTGTTCAGTTTCTCCCTCTACCCAATCCTGCTTCCCTCACTCCCCTGCAGGGGTAGTTCCTGCAAGCATGTCCCATACAACTCTGCTCAAGTCTGAGTCTGTCTTGGGAAACCGAGGAACATGTGGGAGCTGAAATCTACGCTGGAGTGTGCCTGCATCTGGTTAGAGGAAGGGACTCATTTTTCTTTTTTCTTATTTTCTTTCTTTCTTTTTTCAGAGATGGGGTCGCGCTCTGTCACCCAGGCTGGAGTGCAGTGGCCCAATCACATAGTTCACCATAACCCTGAACTCCTGGGCTCAAGTGATCCTCCTGCCTCAGTCTCCCAAGTAGCTAGGACTATAGGAGCATGCCACCATGCCCAGCTAATTATTTCTATCTTTTGTAGAGACAGTATCTCACTATTTTGCTCAGGCTGGTCTTGACCTTCTATCCTCAAGTGATCCTCATGCCTCAGCTTCCTGAGTAGCTGGGACTATAGGCGTGCACAACCACCTCAGCTTCCTGAGTAGCTGGGACTTTAGGCGTGCACAACCATACCATACCATTAACCATACCTGGCTAATTTATTTTACTTTTTTTACAGACACGGTCTCACTATGTTGCCCAGGCCGGTCTCAAACTCCTGGTCTCAAGTGATCCTCCCTCCTTGGCCTCCCAAAGCGCTGGGATTACAGGTGTGAGCCCAGCCAGGACTCCTTTTTCTAATCTGTATAAGGATGCCCTTTTATGATTTAGCAGTAGCCCAGCCCAGCCCCCACCCCCCAGCCTGGGATGTAAACCAGGAACACAGCTGGTGCCAGAAAGGTCTTAGCATAGGAGCGGGGAAGGAATCGAGTCTTACAGCCAAGTGACTTAGGACACTCCAGAGGAGAGTATATTTGTGGTTAGAAGCCCACTGGCCCCTGGAGTCTGATTCCAGTTGATTAAGAGGTATGCAGGGCCTGTATTTCAGCAAGACAACCAAGAAATAAGCTGAAGAAAATTGTAAATCTGTGTGCCAGGGATCCCCAGCAATGTGAGAGGTGTCAGACCAGCCCCAACACCCTAACTCAGGCCCCGTGTGTGGGAAATTGCCTGGGTAGGTGCAGGAGGAGGGGCTCGGGGGGAAGCAGGAAGGAATTAGACTCACACAAACTTAGTAATTGAACTCATTAATAGCAGTAAAATAAGTTGTCCATCCCACATGTAATTTGTAGTAATGTTTGGTTACTGAGATTAATTTCTAGTAATGAAATACTAATTAAACCATTTATTGAGTAATGTATTTGCTTGGTGGTGTTTTATGGGTGTTCACTTATAAATATTTTAATTACTTTTGCTAAGTAATTAGAATTTACTAAATAATTTCCAAACTATTTATTAATTTTTAGCAATTCTCAGCCAACCAACAAGTAATTGTTTTACTTTATATCAGTAATTAAAGTCTTTTTTAAAAAAACTTTGAGCGAGGAGAAAGACAGTAATGAAGACTTGTCTGTTCTACTCACATGAGATTGGGTGTGTTAAAGCAAAAAAAAAAAGAGACAAAAATCACTCATAATCCAACATTATTCAAACACTTTTAACATTTTTATTTATATCTTTACAGACTTTTCTTATGGGCACATGTACTGTATTTTCAAAACTGAGATCACACCCACTACAAACTTTCTGGATACCAAACTTTGCCAAATTTCATATCATACTTTCTATTCTACTAATATTAAAATACCAAGCCATTCTAGAGAGGCATTCTCTTTAACAGTTTAAGAGACTTTCCAGAAGTAAAATTTACTTTTTCCACCTCTGTGCACCTACTATGTTTCAGACACTGTGCAAAGTAATGTACACACTCTACCTGTAACCTCCACAACATGGAACTATAAACTAATCTGGAGCAGTAACCTGTGTAACACTGGGCCCCCACGTGGTACAGTTTCAGCGTGAAATCGCCTTTAATGAAATAATGGTCTGGGAGAAAAAATATTGCTGAAGTAAATGAATATATCTATTTTTTATCTATAAAAATAGGATAGTGCCGGGCGCGGTGGCTCACGCCTGTAATCCTAGCACTCTGGGAGGCCGAGGCGGGCAGATCACTCAAGGTCAGGAGTTCGAGACCAGCCTGAGCAAGAGCGAGACCCCGTCTCTACTATAAATAGAAAGAAATTAATTGGCCAACTAAAAATATATAGAAAAAATTAGCCAGGCATGGTGGCGCATGCCTGTAGTCCCAGCTACT
>CAUYRT010060402.1:0-28663 GCA_963574885.1 Lepilemur ruficaudatus
ACAGAAAGAAATTAACTGGCCAACTGAAAATACATATAGAAAAATTAGCCAGGCATGGTGGCACATGCCTGTAGTCCCAGATACTCCGGAGGCTGAGGCAGGAGGATTGCTTGAGCCCAGGAGTTTGAGGTTGCTGTGAGCTAAGCTGACGCCACAGCACTCTAGCCCGGGCAAGGGAGTGAGACTCTGTCTCAAAAAAAAAAAAAAAAAATAAAAGCAAACTGTGGTGCTTAATTTTATGTGTCAACTTGACTGGGCTGCAACGCCTTGATATGTGGTCAAACGTAATCCTGGTTTTTCTGTGAGGGTGTTTTTGGATGAGGTTAATATCAGAATTGGTGGTCTTTGAGTAAAACAATTGCCTTTCATAATGTGGGTGGGCCTCATCCAATCAGCTGAAGGCCTGTCAGCAGATGGCCTTCAGCTTAGAACTGCAGCATTTGCTTTTCCCCAGTCTCCGGTTTGCTGGCCCACCTTGCAGATTTGGGGCTTGTCAGCTTCCATATAAAGGGAGCTATTTTCTTAACATGAATCTCTTTCTACATATGTAGAGACACCTCATTGGCTCTGTTTTTTGGAGAGCCCCAATAGACAAGTCTTATAAATTTTTGTCAACTATCAGCCATTGTGTGGAGAAGCACAGTAGAGGCTGAGATACATAATATTTAAGCTTTGGAATGGCCATGCATGTTTAGGGGGAGGGAGTCAGTTCATTATTGTGGAGGTTTAGTCGATATAATGAGTAGTTGAGTTGCGTTTAGGTTTTAGTGTTATCATTATCCTTATTATATGTTAGGCTTCAAATCTCTCCACTGGTGGCCTGCCATTACCTCATGCTTATTGTGGAGGCTGGGGCAGCAGGTAGTTCCTCAACCCTGAGCTTTGAGTAGTCCCTGTACCTGGTTTTGTGGTCCAGCCTCAGTCTCAGGCAGAGTCTGCATACCTGGACCTTGAGAGTGGGGCTTTTCAGTACTCTGGGTCCTCTTTCTAGTGGCAACCAAACTCCACCTGGTGTCTTTGGGGAGTTTCAAGCAAGACAGAGTTTTCTTTTGCTTTCTCAGTGGAAGCAGATGTCTGCTTTTTATCAGTGTTGGAGCCTGGGCTCTGAAGATTTCCATGTCCCTTCTACAGAAACAGATAGCTTTTGCTTCTACCCTTTTTCCTCCAGAAGCAGTCTTTGCCTGGTTCTTTGAGGTGGGAATTAAGGATTCTTACTACTGCTCAGAAGCAATGGATTTTTGCCTGAGCTGTAGTGGCACAAAAGCATACTGCCTTTTCTCCAATATCTTAAGGTTTTTTGCCTGATTCAGGGACATGGAAGCAGTAGTGTATTTCGCCTGTGTCCCAGTGGTAGCTGATCACCTCCCACATGGTGTCTCCATTGAGGGGAGTGAGTGGCTCTCCCTGGTCCCCTGACTGACCAGGTCTTTCTCATGAGTACCTAGTAGAGAAACATGGAAAAAAGTTTGTGAGTGAGTGTAAACTACCTTGCTGAGACTCTAAATTATTCCAGATTGTTACACTAGCCCACACTTGGCCTTCAGGAATTTGTTAAAATTATAGCTTCTTTATTTTTGCTTACAATTATAGCAGCAACCACTTCCTCCTGTGCTCTGCCAAAGGTGAAAGAGTTTATGTGTCCAGTCTCTCTTCAGAGGGTCTTGTCACACTTTGAAATTCAGTTCAGTCTGTTTCCTTATTACCTGAGGTTTCTGATGAGTTCAAGAAGTTTTGTTTTTTGTCCGTTATCTGGCTTTCCCTGTTGCTAGGATGAGAGTGATATTCTTTTGCAGTTTTCTGCTCTCTAAGCTAAAGTAAAACCCATTGCCATTATTTTTTATTTAAACATAATATTGTCTTTTAAAGAAATTAGGAAAAGAAAGCTGTCTTTTACATTTATTCGTATATTTACTATTTTCAGTGCTTGTCATTTCTTTCTGTTTGAATTTTCTTCTGATCATTTCTACTCAGCTCAAATAACTTCTTTTAGCATTGCTTTTGATGCAGATCTGCTGGCAATTAATTTCATCCAAAATTTGAGTATCTGAAAATGACTTTATTTTGAATTTATTTTTTGAAAGATATTTCAACAAATACAGAATTCTATGTTGACAGCTTCCTTTACCTTTCAGACCATTAAACATGTTGTTCCATTTTCTTCTGGCTTCAGTTTTGTTTTTTAAACTAGAAGTCATCTGTTATTCTTATCAATGTATCTCTCTACAGAGAATCTCTTTTTCTTTGTCTGCTTTTAAGATTACTCTCTTTAGCTTTGTTTTTGAGCAGTTTGGCTATCATGTAAGTACTTGTTCTTTTTTTTCTTTTATCATATAAGAGTGTTTTGGGTTTTCTGTTTTTAATTTACTCAGGTTGGAATTTCCTGAACCTATTGAGTCTTTGGGTTCTTTTTGTTTGTTTGTTTGTTTTGAGACAGTCTTGCTCTGTTACCCAGGCTAGAGTACAGTGGCATCATCATAGCTCACTGCAACCTCAAACTCCTAGGTTCAAGTGATCCTCCTGCCTCAGCCTCCAGAGAACCTGGGACTATAGACATACACCATAATGGCTGGCTAACTTTTCTATTTTTTTGTAGAGATAGGGTTTTGCTATTGAGCCACAGTGTCCAGCTGGGTTTCTTTCTTTTTTTTTTTTTTTTAATTTTAAAAAACTTTGCCATTGTTTCTTCAAAAGTGTTTGCCCTATTGTCCTTCTCATCTCCTTCTAGAACTCAAATTGCACTTACTTTATACATCTTAATATTGTTCTATAGTTCATTGGGTCAGTGGTTATTTTTATTTTTTTCCTCTATGCTACTGACCTGTGTTTACATTCATTGTTCCTTTCTTCCACAGTCTAATCTGTTTTTAATCTAGTACATTTTTTAATTTATATATTTTCCAGCTCTAGGATTTCTATTTTTTTTATTACAGCTTAAAAGTATATCTTGAAATTTCTCATCCCCTTATTTATTACATTTATCTTCTCCTACAGTTTCTTTAACATATTTATATTGTATAGTCTTTATTTAATAATTTTGACATTTGAGTTATTTGTGACTTTACCTCTATTGATACTTTGTTTTGATTAAGAGCCAATTTTACCTGCTTCTTTGCATGCCTAATACTAAACATTATTGATAATGTGTTATGGACAATTGACTGTTCTCTAGCTCTGAAGTTTCAAATTTTGCTCTAATAGGTGGTTAAATTACTGACAAGTCATCTAGATCCTACGGAAAATTTATTTAAGTTCTGTTAAGTTTGTTTTCATTTTACCTTTAATCCAAGGGTGTAACCCTTAGTCTTGGGCTTAGTCATTATTTGTAAGGCTACCAACCCTTCTAATTTGGCTCAATTTGAACTCTAAATTCTGTCTGCCAGAAATAGACAACTGCTGAAATCATTACTCAGCAATTTTAGTCTTTTAGCTAAAATTGAAATCTCAACCTGAACTCCCAAACTTAGAACTCATCCAAAGATTTAATAGGTATGTATAGGGAGAGTTTAGGACCGACCCCTGTGTAGCTCCCTCATGTCTCAGATTTCTCCTTTTAATTTTCATCGAATTGCTCAACCCTGAGCTTTGACCTATGACTCCTCGGCCAAGTATGATTTGCCCTTTCTGCTTGAGCTCCAACGTCCTTGCACAGTACAAACTGAGGATATTCTTAAGGGAAAATCCAGTCAAATGTGAATCTCTCTTATTTAGTTTCTTTTCTTTAAGGGGCTGTAGACTCTCCAGTTTCTGCTTCCTTTTGAAGGATTGGCATTTTGAAAGCAGATTTTGAGCAAACGGGAGTTTTTATATAGTGCAAAACACAACACTTGCTTTCCCAAATAAATAAAAAAGAACACAGCATTGAGCAAAGAGTTTTTCTCTTGTACACTGTGTGTGCTATTAAACCAATCACTATGCCTTTTCTCTATAAGCTTCTAGAGATTAGGGATTTTGCTAAACCTGAATTTTAAAAGTACGCAATGATCTTACCTTAATTAATTGATTTTTGACATCACACAGTATACATTATAATATTAGCTTATAGCTTATCACTTTTTTGTGCTTACTTTGTTCCAGGCACTAGATGAGTTCTTAATTCTAATATTTCCTTTAAATTACATAACTACATCATGAATTATGTGCTATTAATCCCATCTTACATATGAAGAACTGAGGCTTAATGAGATCCAATACATTATCCAGGGGCATAAAAATTGTACTAGAACCAGGATGCAAATCTAGGTTGATCTAGCTCCAAAGTCCATACCTGTGACAATTCAGCAATAAATGGTAGTATTTGCTTATCATTTTATTATACAATCTCTTGTAGTATGATAGCTTTTCTACCTTAGAAGATTATATTTGCCTTGGAATTCACAAAATTACAGAAAATTAATACTAATCATAATGAAATACCATATTTATTGGATTTGGCAGAATACCTTACCTTATTTGTGGTTTAATTTCACAGTTTTTATTTTAAAACTTTTTTTTGTTTGTTTCAGTGTCAAGATTTGGCAGATAAAACTAAGGGCATTAAGTGCATAGTAGTTTAGGAAGAGGAGTATCATTTGCATAGCATAGGTCCAGATGATGACTGCTCAGCTGGAAGCAATTCAAATTATAAGGTGTCTTCATCTTTTAATAATTATCATTACCTCACTGAATGATGATAAAAAGCTACATTTTACTTGCCTTACTAAATGATATGTTGCAACAAAATTATTTACATCAGGCAGCAAAATCCCCCTACTTCCTGCTGCCCCCCCCCCCACATTTTAAGAGGAAGAAAGTACTTTGAGGTTTTAACATAGTTTCCAGAAGCAACATTTAATGAGAAATCCAAGGGACTCTTGTAGGATAACTCCTAGGCATGCTTCTCATTGGTTTTCAGTGTTTTGTGTCATGAACCTAAATTACTATTCCCACTAGCTACACATTTTCTGCACTTTTTCTTCACTGCTCGTCAAAATAAAAGGCAAAGGAGTTCTTACTAAGAAATTTACTGTCAGTATTTGCCAAGGACCCATTCTCTGTTCAATGCTAATTTTCTCTATTTCCCAAAGAACCATAATGTTGTTTACTGACTAGAATTCCTATTGCTTTATTCCACCAGTAGGTAATATTTAGTTGATGGCTGAAATGCTTTAGAATTGATCAAAATATAAGCATGTCTTAAGAATGAAATCAACAATTTTAGGCAGTTAAAATGTTTAAATTTTTGTATTCCTAGTTCAGCATGAATCAATTGTGACATAAGGCACATAGATATTAAAGATAAGGGAAAATCAACATGAATTTAAATAGCATTGGGAAGGTAGCTTTTCAACTTCAGTAACGTTATCAACTTTCAAAAGGGCCTGATTGTATTGTTTCATTGGAAATTTTACTAAAGAGAATAGACACTATTAGATCCATATAAGAAATTTCTATTCATTATGAAATATTTAACTATAATCTAATTTTAGTTACTAAGTATTGGCCAACATTTTTTCATACATTTTAATAAATTTCTCTAAATCATTTTATTGTCTTGAGAGATTTACAGCCATATTGTCATCTGTAATTTGAATAAGTATGCACTCTTAGCATATTAGAACTACATTAAATAACACTTTAAAATAAAATCCATTCATAATCACCGGAAGTTAACATGGTTTATCTTTGCTCTCCCTTCTTGTTATGACTTACAGCATAAAAATATTTTTATGGAATTTCATACAACTATAGTAAGTATGGACATGTTTACAAACAGAATTCAGTTCTTAATTTTCTATGAAACAACTCAATTTGCATTTTGGTTTTTATGCATCTCTGCCATTGTAGTGGATTGGGGCTGGAAGTTAGGTAATCTTCATCCCTCCAATCTCCATTTCTTCAACTCTCTCCAGTTAATGCCAGAATTCCAGGGTCTTACCAAGGTATGCATGTGTGTGTGACAGCGGTGATCATCTTGCCATTGTTCTAGCAATGACATCCTGTCTGTGTTCCCCAAAACAGGGCTCTTTCAGTCCTGGCAGCTTTCTGGTGCCTTGTTGCCACATTTGGGGTAGGGAGATCATTTGAAAGACTACGTCTCTGCCTAGACATATCATAAACTCTTTCTTTCTCAGTCTTGTTCCTTCACTGGGGTATTATCATAAAGCAGAATATATACTTTCTCTTTTCTCAAGATCCCCAAGCTTCTATTTCTTGCTTTTCTGCCCTTTTTTTGCTGGTGTGTAAGAAGATGGGAGGGAGGCTGAATATTTTTTCTGCAAAATCAGCATTGGGCTGGAAGACTTAGTGGTGGCAGCAGAAAACTGAGGGTGGAGCAGTGGCTAATGATTTCCGTCTTTCTCTTCTTCTAAGTCACCTGCATGTTAACTAGTTCTATGGTAGAACCCTGTGGTTACATGAGAGTGGAAACTGGAGGTAAGATAATGCTCCTAGTTAATAACAGGAAAAAGAGAAAGAAAAATCGATGGAAGAAGAAAGTTGTCAAATAGTGGAACCTTAAAGGGAAAAGGAGAAACTGTAGAAGGAGAGTTTTAGTGTTCATTCAGGTAGAGGACAGGTCCAGTGGTTTCCTGTCTATTCAAAGATGCATACACACATACTTAATAGAAGCCTATTGGAGCATGAATTCCAATGTGCTGCAGATACTCTTTGAAGTGCACTTGCAAATAGCAAAACCTAATACCTGGTGACTAAAAGAGCAAGACTTCACCAGATATCCCCATGCTCCACTTTTCTTGCTCTTTTTGTAGTTAGATGGAGACCATATGTCTGATTCTGTCCAGTAGACTGCAGGAAGAAATGATGCATGCTCATTATGTGTCTGACCATAAATACTCTTTTAGGTTTTTCCTGCTGTTACAGTAACCCTTGAAATGACAAGTTGAGATAGAGAGACCCTGAATCCCTGAGTCAGCACAAGAAAGAAAGAAAGATACTTTGAAGAACACTCTAGCTAATATCAGAAAGTGATAAACTTTGGTGTGTTAAGCCACTTGATACTTGGGGATTTATTTGCTGTTATAGCATAGCCTACTTTATTCCAACTAATATAGTTTGGAAGGAAAGATGAATAATGAGTATTCTTTTGAACTGACATTTTGTTTTATGAGTCTTTGTGTCATAAAAATAGTCACTGTAAAGCCTCTTTTCTTTTCTTTTCTATTTTTTTTTTAAAGACAGGGTCTTGCTCTGTCACCTAGGCTAGAGTGCAGTGGTGCAGTCATAGCTCACTGCAGCCTCTAACTCCTGGCCTTGGCCTCTCTTCTAAGGTGTTGGAATTGATTTTTTTTGTTTGTTTGTTTTGAGACAGGATCTTACTTTGTTGCCCAGGCCGGAGTCTTTTCTCTAAAAAGGTGATATCCATTGGATATTTTGTTTTAAAATTGTAAATCATTTGCTACAGAACAAGTTCATGACATGGAAACCAAAAGCCAAATTGTTAGGCATTTGCCAATTGAAGAGTGACTTAGGATGAAGATGAAGCGTGTTAGTAGAGAAATATGATTCCAACAGAAAAAACAAAGGATTTATGAACAATGTTTTGTTGGCATGTCTATTCCATGAAATGAGGTTTTCTCAAGATCTGGAGGTCATTCAAATAGAGGTAGTTTTGTCATTAAAAATTGATTCAAATGTTCTTTATTATTTTTGTAAAGTTCAACATCTCCTATAGAGAAGTCTTACATGAAAGCTTCATATTTTATTATTATTTGGTGTGGCTATTGCTCCAAACCAGAACGATTAATGTTTAGGAGATTTCAATATTTTGGGATATATAGATGGTCTTGTGTCCTTTAATCAACTTATAAAATACAAAAATTAGATTTAGAAAGTTAATATTTTTCTCTGAGTAAGAATTTAGATTCTCTGGTTTCCTTCCTCTCTCCATTCCTCCCTCTTTCTTCCCTTCTCACTTTCTTTGGACAAATGCATATAGCCAATTTTGCTTATTGCACTGTTCTGAGGGAGAACACATTACCATCAATGAGAAGAAGCCTGGGTTCTGGTTGTCAATGTGTAAGCAGAATGAATTGAAATAGACATACGCATCACTTAGTAGTCACCAGTTTCAGTGGTTTACTCCTTTCCACGGGCTAAGCTACAACATGAACAAGTAAAAAAAAGGGGTGGATATCTTGCTCTTCTTGGTCCAAGGATTCGTTGTTCTCTCCTGGCTTGGCCACTGTTGACTACTAGCCAGTTTATCTAGTGACCTCTGCTTATTATGGCTTCACAATGGATTGGTGGTCAATGTATGTTGCTGCATAGCCAGCTCAACACACTCTGAAAAGATGGAGAAAGTTGATTCTTAGTTTCAGTTTACATGCTAACCATAAGGGTCCTAGATGCTGGGGCTGCACTTTGTATTCTATTTGTCATCAGCTATATTATAATTGGTTACACTTAATGTTGTATAATAACTCATTAGATAACTGGTTATATAACTTTTTATGGGTTATATAATGCCATGTCAATGCATTTCACAACCTATTGGCATTTCTACAACATGTCTATAAACTCTGAGGTAAGCACTTTTAAGAAACAACACATGCTTGCTAGCAAGGAACATTTATGGCAGGAAAGCCAATTGTAAATATGGCAAACACGCTTATACTTGCACATTAAAATGTAGATTGGAATGTCCTTTACAAGCTTCATTTCACACATAACTAAGTAAAAAGCATATATAATATGATGCTGCTTTATTGGTAGTCTTGGTATTTTGCTATCCAACAAAATTTCTTCAAAACTGCATGTCTTGAAATCAATTTTAACTTATTTTCTACTTCAAAACATAGTTTGCCTCAAATTTTGGAAATCGTAAGAGATGTTTCTCTGATTTTAGGACTTGCACTGAATCCTAATTTGCTACCAAAACATTCCAGGACACATTTATTCACCTTTGGTTTTAGGACTACCTGGGTGTCTCAGCATTTCTGCTAGATTTTCTCATTATATTGAATCATTGAGAGAACAAAAGAAAAGTTGTATTTGCATTTCCTTGACAAAACTCTTTACTTGTTGGCAACTGGTTAGTATTTTGCTGCTGGAAACTTGAATTCTTATTCTTCCTACAACTGAGGATGAGTATAAGGTTTTCTGCCCCTTTACTTCCCAGAAAAGACAGACAGACTTCTTTGTATTTTTGCTGTTAAGAGCAAATCTTCTTCAGTTTTAACAATATTGTGGCTAAAATGAGGGCCAAAGCTTCAATTTGTCTTCACAGAGTTGAGGTGCCCTTTCCTAGCTATTTCCCCCTCCCGATAACATATTCCTTTAAATACTTGCTTTTATGCAAAACTCATGATAGGAATTCACATTTTTATTTCCCTTTTTTGCATGCTTCTTCATCCATTCACAGAAGCTTTGAGGCTGAATTTTACTTCCGTGCCTCTTTTTCCTCTTTGGCTCTGACTCTAGTTAATGTCATACCTGCCTAAGACTTCATATGTGAAGCATCTTTGCTTGACTGTCTCAAAGGTGTATTATTTTAACATATTCCAAACTAAATTTATGATCTTCCGTTAGTATCCCCATCAAAATTAACTAACCAGCTGACTAATTAATGAACTGACTGGCTATTGACCACAGACACTGAGATTGTTTCCAGGGCTCTCTGTCTCAGGGAATCGTACCTCCTTTGTCCAGTTGTACAAACCAAAAACCTAAAAGCTTTCTTGATGCTGCTCTTTCTTTCACTGCTCATTTTCAGTCCTCCTAAATATCTCTTGAAACCATCAGCTTTGTTTCATTTATAGCTCCACAATCACCTACCTCATTTCTTGCCTGGATCTTTAAGTCAACTGCTTATTGTGACAGCTTTTGAGGGACACTGCTTAGTTTTCCCTTCAAGAGAGAACCAGCCATGGGAGTGCAGACAATGACTGTTGCCTCCGGGATCGGCCTAAGCTTTTGAGCACAGGTAAAACGTTTCTCTTGCAGTCCCAGCTGATGACTAATCACTGAAGGGGTAGGAGAGCTTGAGCTCTTTGACTGCTGTGGAACTCCTCTGTGAGCAGTCGCTGCACTGTAGCTCTTCACTGGGTCGATTGGGACTTTCACAAAGCTGCACGGCAATCTCAGTCTCTTCCTGTCAAATCTTCCTTCCTGACACTCTCTTTCACAAGTTTCAGACTTGTGTTGCAGTCTGAAATGTTTCCCTGTTATACCTCCTACTCCTTTTTACCTTTCATAGACATCACCCTCAATAAATCTCTTGCACTTCTAATTCCATCTCAGCATCTGCTTCTTGTAGGACCTTCTGAACCGCTCTCCTCTTATTCACTCTTGCTCTCCTCCAAGTGTTTTGATGCAGCCAGAATATTTTTATGTCTCCTATGATTGATTCCATAGTTAAAATCTTTCATTGGCTTCCATCATTCATAAGATAGTGGCCGAAATCAGTAACATGGTATATCAGGCCCTGCCGATTCTGGCTTGGCCTCTCACTCTAACCTCATCTTATTCCAAGCTCCACACTGGATTTTCTTTAGTTTCTTCAATACTTCCTCATTTTCCTGTATACTCCCATAAGTCTGCACAATCTTCTCCCTTTTTGTAGCTTCCCATTAATCTTTCAAAATGCAACTTAAACATGTCTTCCTCAGAGATGTTTTATCTGACATCACAGACTATATCATGCCCTCCTATTTTATACTAACATAGTGATCTGTATCTTTCCATCATAAAACCTATCACAGCCGTGATTTAACATTTGTTCATGACACTTTGGTTAAAAATCAACTCCCTCAATAGACTGAGAGCTCCATGATGGCAGCATCTGTACTTTTGCTTACCAATGTCTCTGTGAGAACTGCAGCAATGGGTAACATATAGTAGCTACTAAAAACTTCTATTAAATAAATAAATGAATGAAAATATTTAGAGGGTTATCCTTTATTCAATAAACCTATTTATTATAAAAGTTTATTTTATATAGATATTTACACTTTAAAACATTTTATTTCTAATTTCTATTTTCTAAATTAAAAGTGCTTTCAACCTTCTTCCTGAGCAGGAACTAGATTAGCATAAGTGAAAACTTGAGGACACGTCTATTGCAAATGGTCTTTCTCCTTTCACTTCATTGGCTATTTGCAGGGATAACACTGGCACAATGAGAAGAAATCCAGGATTTGCATTCCTGGATTGTAAAAGACATGCAGGCATAGAAAACAGGTGAGAAATCAATATTTTATGCAAGAGCATCTAGAAATCAAATGAGTTTTGTAGGTTTGGAGTTGAAGGTGACCTTGAGTAAGTTTTAGACTGACTTAGGAACAAGAGAGGTGAGGTGGATTTATTTTGAAAACATCAATTGGTAATTATTTCCCTGGAGCCTTTGAAGAGCCCAGTTCAGAATGCAAGAGGATCCAGTACTGCCTAGTGATTAAGAGCATACACTCTGGACTCAGCATGCCTGGGCTGGAATTTTGGCTTTGTCACATACTGGTTGTATAACCATGGGAAAATTACTAGCCTCTCTAAGCCCAGTCTCATCATCTGTAACACAGGGATAAGAGCTCCTACTTAATATCGTCTTATGAAGATTAAATGAGGAGCCGCATAGTAAGCTCTAAACCACATAGTACCTAGCACATAGTTAAGTATTGAAAATCCTCAGCTTTTATTAATATTACCAATATCATTCTATTTTCTTGTTAGTTATTCTTTGTATTTGAAGTCCCTGAAAGGAGAACATGTCATTCTTGGATAGAAATTATTTTTTCATTTCATTTACTGTTTTTCTACAATTGTTTCATATCAGTGATGAGAAGAGGTCCTATAGTTCGGTGCTCAGTATAGAGATAATGTAAAGTCTATAGTCAGACTGTCCTCTGCCCCCCACAAGCCACCTGATCTCAAGCACGTCCCTTTGCCTCTGGTGACTCAGTCTCTTCATACATGAAATGGAGATAATAGAATTTCCTACTTCACAGGATTTTTTGTGAGCATTAAGTAACTTAATGAATGTAAAGGCCAGAGAGTAATGCCAGGCATATAAATAATGTTTGCCATTAATAAGTCTTGACTTCCTGGTAAGTTTAAAGCTCTTTAAAGGCAAGGACTGTGACAAAGAGTTCTTGTTTTTCACAAAGCACCTACCTTTGTGCTGGGCACATAGCTAATGTGTGATACATAAACACTTGCTAACTGATTAGCTATTTAATATGCATGACAAAGCCTTGATTATAAATCTAAAATTATCTGTATTTAAATACCCTTTTCACTGAGCCTAGATTTGAGTCCTATTAAATCTAGCACTCAATGCTAAATTTGCAGCTCATTTGGAATATGTTACATGGTTTTAATGACATGATTTTAATGAAAGAATTTTTATATTTCTAAGTAATAAGCCAGATGTCAATAACATATTCACAATCAGGTTTTGTTGTCCTTTACTGAACTGACTGCTGCTCTAGAAATCGAATCTCAAATTAGTGGTATTTACTCTTGCCCAACAATATGTATTATACTTGAAGGAAATAATAAGCTTGAGAAAAAGGACTGAAATTTCTGGGCAGTCTTTAAACAAAGCTGCAATCTATGTTTTTGGGAAGTCTCATTCAAAGATCAAAAAACATGTAATTAGGAGATAGGCTTCAATTTCCAGAAATAATCTTTAGCGACTGTTTTATTGAAGAATGTCTATTTGAAGAATACACAATAATTTAAAATTATAATTTGCTTAATATTGGCTCCTTTGAACAAGCAGCGATTACCAGCTTAGGTTCTAAATCCTATACAGCTGTTCCCTCACGTTCTGTTTATAATTTGAGCCAGCAGACCCCACTGTTAACTTCTTGAAAATGTTCATGGGTTTGCATACATGTGTGTACTTAAGATGTGAAGTTCAAATTTATATTTCTGATTTTAAAAATATGAAGATATCCATAAAGTTTAGGTAAAAGAAGAAGTCATTATATAACATATGTTTCCCAGTAGAAATTTAAAAAAAAAATCATGGCTGTTCAGATGTAATATAAACGTGTTTGTAATAGAGAATCTTAGTACTTTAGTCACCTTCTCTCACAAAAAAATTGCTAAATCGTTGACTAGTATTCTTGCATGGGAAGACTATACAGTGGCTAAAACCTGGCTTTGTAGAGTTAGGCAAACTCGCATTAAAATCCCAACTCCAGCCCTCTCACTTGTGGGACCTTAAGCAATTTAGACAAATATCACTAAGATTCAGCCTTATCATCTGAAAATGGGTATACACAGGCAAACTACATTTTACGGCACTTTTTATTGAACTTCACAGATACTGCACTTTTTACAAATGGAAGTTTTGTGTCAACTCTGCCTCTGGTAAACATATCAGTGTCATTTTCCAACAGCATGTGCTCACTGTGTCTCTGTGTCACATTTTGCTAATTCTTACAATATTTCAAACTTTTCATTATTATTAATTTTGTATCTGTTGTGGTAATCTGTGGTCAGTGAACTTTGATGTTACTGTTGTAATTGTTTTGAGGTGCCATGAACCACGCCTGTATAACACTGAAAACTTAATCCATGAGTGTTGTATGTGTTCTGACTGCTCTACCAACCAGCCATTCCCTGTCTCTCTCCCTCTCCTCCAGCTTTCCTCTTCCCTGAGACACAACAATATTGAAATTGGGCCTGTAAATAACTCTACAAGTGGCCTCTAACTGTTCAAGTCAAAGAGTCATATGTCTTTCACTTTAAATCAAAAGCTAGAAATGATTAAGCTTAGTGAGGAAAGCATGCCGAAAAGATGAGATGGGCCAAAAGCTAGGTCTCTTGTGCCAAATGGTTAACCATGTTACGAATTCAATGTAAAAATTCTTGAAGGAATTAAAAGTGCTACTCCAGTGACCACATGAATGATAAGAAAGCAAAACAGCTTTATTGCTAACATGGAGAACGTTTCAGTGGTCTGGTTAGAAGACCAAACCAGACACAACATTCTCATGCACCAAAGCCTAATCCAGAGGAAGGTCCTAACTCTCTTTAATTCCACGGAGGCTGAGAGAGGTGAGGAAGTTGCAGAAGAAAAGCCAGAAGTTAGCAGAGATTGGTTCATGAGGTTTAAGGAAAGAAGTCATCTCCAAAACGTAAAAGTGCAAGGGCAAGCTGAAAGTACTGGTATAAATAAAAGCTGCGGCAAGTTATCCGGGAGATCTAGCTAAGATAATGGATGAAGGTAGCTACACTAAGCAACAGATTTTCAAGGAAGGCAAAACAGCCTTATATTGTAAGAAGATGCCATCTAGGACCTAATAGCTAAAGTGAAGGGGACAATCAGTAGCCTCTCCCACAAATAATGTGATATAGTGCAAAAGCTCCTTTGGACCAGGGGCCAACACAGGTGGGGTGTGTCTGGATTAGTTCAAAATAGTCATGTGACCTTGAGATAACTGAACTTCACAAGACTTAGCTTTCTCTAGATCTCACTGCTTTACTTTTTCATTGCATAGGACACTCAATTCTTCATCACATGACACAATAATAATTAGCATTCATTGATCCCTTGCTATGTGATAGACACTAAACTTACTATTTTTCATGTATTATCTTATTTAATACTCTCAACAACCGTGTGGGATAGGCAGTATTGTTAATATTTTCCTCACATTGTAGACAAGGAAACTGAAGCATGGAAAAATTAAGCAAATTGTGCAGTTAGGATTTTATCTCAGGTTTCTTAATACTAGAGCTCACATGTTTCTATAAAGAGTAGCGAGAGTAGCGACTCATTTCACCCCGTAGCTGAAATGCTGTATTAGTTTCCCATTTCTGCTGTAGCAAATTAACATCACACATTTAGTGGCTTAAAAACAGCACATATTTATTATCTTAAAGTCCTGGAGGTCAGAAGTTTGAAATGGATCTCATGGGGCTAAAATCACAATGTCAGCAGCACCGGTGTCCTTTGAAGGCTCCAGGTGGGAATCCGTTCCCTTGCCCTTTCAGCTTCTAGAGGTTGCCTGTGTTCCTTTCTCATGGCCCACAGCCAGCAATCACATCACTCCAAACTTGCATCACTGAAATCTCCTTCTCTCCCTCTCCTGCCTTCCTCTTTGACTTATAAGGAAGGACTCTATGATTACATTTAGGGCCCACTTGGATAATACAGGACAATCTTCCTATCAAAATCCTTAATTCAATCGCATCTACAAAGTCACTTTTGCCATGTAAGGTAGCATATTCACAGGTTCCCAAGGATTTAGGTGTGGACTTTGGGGAACCATTATTCTGCCTACCACAAATGCTTATTTAAAGGATGTCAGTAACTTATTAATTAGCAAATCCTACAGATATTCTCAGGCTTTTCCACCTCCAACTTACCTGTAACATTTGATATTATCTACTACATACTTGCTTGAAACTTTCCCACTTGTAATTTTCTAATTACACCTTCCTTGAGTTTCCACCCTCTTTGATGACTATTTTTCTCTTTTCAATTCTTGCGCTTGTTCCCCTCAATGTAGATATTTCCCAAGACTTTTAAAATTCTTCTCACTCTATACTGCTTGTATTAATATCCTCTTGCACCTGATCTTATAACAGAAACTCTAACCAATATGTAGACAGCGCCCACCATTTGTGTCCTCAAACCTGGTTTTGCACTGAATTTCAATGCAGCATTTTAACAGTGTCTGCTAGATATTCCTCTCACTGCTCTGACCTCTCCAATTCAGCATTTCAAACTGAAATTATGGTCTACTTTTCCACATCTGCTGTTTTCTTGGATTTAATATTTTTTTTGATGGCCCTTGACCTTCTCAGTCATCCTGTCTCATGAACTCAGCATCCTCTTATACTCTTCTATCTCATTTGCTCCTTAAAATATACAGATTCTGCTTGTATATTATGTTATTCTTATTCCTCCCGTTCGCTCCATTTCCACTGCCATTCCTATAGTTCTCTTGTCAGGTCGATCTCACTAACATACCAATCTATTTTATACATTGCTGCCAGACTTATCTATCCAAAGCTCAGCTCTGGTCTTATTACACCCCTCCACCTTAAATCTTCTTGTTTATAGAATGATCTATTTTCCATTACCTCCTTCATCTACTTTCAATGTTATTTCTTCCAGTGTGCATTTATATACTGTTTGCTTGTGGCAACTTGAACTCCTTGTTTCCTGTTTATCATATACTTTCCTATTGATAATAATTTCCTTATACCTGGGATGTCTTTGTCAGCTATTTATATTTATTTAAACCCAACTCATTTTTTAGGATTTAATGTTACTTCTACCAGGAAGCCTTCATTAATTTCTCCCTTTTTGAATTATCGGACACTTTCTCATCTTTTATTAATTTAATACCTTTGATTCATGTATGTAGTTATTTTTTTTAAATGTCATTGAAGCAAAGGTTGTATTTGGTTCATCACTCAATATAGATGTTTAGGAAATAGTCTTAAAGTCATGAATCTATAAAATGGGCAGGAGTAATGGTTTTCAATTTGAGGAGTAAAAGAGGGTAGTAAGAACCTTGGGTTTGTATAATTATTTTGAAAGGTACATTAAATATTATGAAATACTTAGGAAATAAAAAACCTATTTTTAAAATCCAAATATTAATAAAGGACATATTTTTATTATTACTGCCATACATTGGTAGCAAATGCCAGTATGGACTTTGAAGGCAGCTCCTCCAGTTTGAATCCTGGCCAGGACATGCAATTGTTGGTGAGTTATTCAAACTCTTTGTTGTCCATATTCCTCCATTCAAAAACTGAGAGATAATAATAGTTATCTCAGAAGGTACCTCATAATGCACACAGAGTAGTCCCTGGCACATGGTAAGTCTCCAAATACATTTAGTCAATTATTAGCTATCATTATTATTTTCTCAAAAGTTGGCATAGATTTTAAAGATTGGGAAGAACTGCTGTAGATGATTTTTATCATAACCGCATCTCTAAAATTCTATCGGTCTAACACTAGAATAATTCTGTCTTGTCTGTATCATCGTATGGATTTATATACACAGAGACAGTTAAAATGAAAGCTATTTCATCTTTATTATGGATTTATTAGGCGTTAGATGCTTCTGAGACTTACTCATTCTGAGTCAGTACTTATTGATTTTAGCTTTTACAGTTTGTGGCATTAAGCTTGTAAAGGATTGAGGCAGGTCTTTGAAATTATTATTTGGGCATATTCTTCCACTGCTGTTTCTTGTGATTTAGATTACAGTACTGTCTTATAGTATTTATAGTGCTTGCTTTGTATGTGTTTGTGCATCTGTGTGCATATGTATGTTTGCTGCACTAAATTCACACAAAAATGTGTTAAGTAATTGTAATATAATGCCTTACTCTATATAGGTTGCTTATATTTGAGAAGGCTACTTTTCTCCTGTGTTGCATAATTTGTTATTTTGAGTGAAATAGTTTCATTTTTGTAATTTTGTGTCTGAATCATATGTCAGGTAGACTGTATAGACTGCATGAAGATGGATACTATGGGAAGAAAAATTTTTTTTATACTCTACAAACATGCTGATATATTTTATGTGAGCATTCCTCTATAAATAAAATTTTTTACTAAAAATTTCCTTTTTAAGATTAAGGTTGCTCCTAAAAGATACTAATTAGGTACTGTTTGCATAATTATACTATTAATTAAGAGCATTGTTTTAGTCATTCTGAAGTTATTAGAACTAACTCAGACATGCAGTTAGAATACATAAAACCTTCACATTCTGAGTACTGGTTGTGTTGGGAGGCAGTGAATAAAGGCACTTGTCTACAAGACAAACTTGCATGCCTTTTTTAAAAGTAATAAACATTTGCGTCGAGTTTTGCCACTTAAACAAGATAAGACAAAGTTTCTATAAATATTACCTTGTGATTTAAAAATTCAAAATATATTTGTAGAAATGTAAAATGCTAACCCCTGTGTACTGTAATGACTTCTTCCCTTAATGATGAAGAAACTGAGGCATCATGATGCCAAGTTACTTGTCCAATGTCAGACCACCAAAAAGTTGTAAATCCAGAATTCAAAGATGAACCCTCTGAATATAGTCTGAGCTGAATTTTGCCACACTGCCATTAGTAATAATTTACAGGATACTAGTGAAGTGGTTATAAGTAGACAAAAATTAGATGGTTAAGACTGTTGTGGAAATATAGAGTAATCAGAGGTATTCATTGCTATTTATGTATTACTTTGCACAAAAAAGCTAATTTATAAAATTGTTATATGTTTTAATATCCTTTTAAAAATTAAATGTAACCTGGTTTACGAGATAAAATCTGACTAATGTATAGAAATCTTAGAGATTATCTGGAAGATTCTAATAAAACAAGGAGTTTTCGCGTATTTTCTTTTCGGGGAAATATAGGCTTATATATCAAATCTGTTTTCCATATGAGTTCTTTGTTCTTTGATTTCAGAAAAATATTTAAATAGTTAGGATAAAGTCCTATGAAGCCTGTAGATGGCAGCAACTTTCTGTTATTGGGTATTTGCTCTTGATAAACACTTTTGGCTGCAGAGCTGACTGACATGAGATGAAGAACCGCAGTCTGTGGTGGCTATGTAGTAAGATATGCAAGTGGAGGTGTATTTTCTGTTTGGCTTTCCAAAAGCAATTTTCTGTTATTGGTTTTGTAAGACTATCCCATGCTCTTTATTTGAATAAGGATTGAATCACATTTGTCTGGATCTGAAAGGAAAAGAACCAAATGCAGGACATTCTCAACAAAAGCAATATCAGAGAGCATTCTGTTATCATTCTTTGACATTGCGCTTAGGCAGTTACACACTTTTTCTAAATACGGTGACCTGTGTGATTTATGTGGAGTTCCAAAAGCAATGATCCAGTAAATTTACTAACAGTTCCAGTAAATTTGCTTCACGGAGCCTGCATCTGATGATTGCCTTCTGCTCTTGGCATTTTCTGCCTAATATACCATGTAATGTGGTTCAAATCGAGAGTTTTATTTTGTCAAATCATTCACTGGAGAGGCTAGTGAAGCCTTTTACTATGTATTAGACAAATTGAAGGCACTGATGGTTTGGGTTGTGTTGCTTTTGAAGGCTTTATTAGAGTTGTCAAGGAAAAAGTCACTCATACTCCTATTGCCCTTCAAATAAATTTACTTAAATATCTTGGATATGCTATTTTTATGTTCAACTACATGGAAGTATTAAAATTACTATAATTGAGATATTTCCTTGTGACGAATATCATTCTTTGGATTGGATAACTGGGATTGATGAGGAAAAAGTATTTCCATTAATACATTTTTAAAAGAATTAAAACATTAGCTCTCCAGGCCCTGAATATTTGGAACTTTCCCAGCACTGTTTGAGTTTAAAGAAACAGAGAGAAACATTTTGTGGATCTGACCCTTCATGGGTCACCCTCTGACTGTTAGTCAGATAAGTTTTGGCATAGCTGTATTACCCAGGCTGGTTTCTGACATCTGTTTTTTTATTTGTCAGTGGGCCAGAATCCAAATAAATATTTTTGGAAGCAGGACACCTTGTTCAAAATTTGACAAGTCCAAGTAAATATTCATGTTTACTAAGACCAAATAAGACATGAGATGACTCAAAAACACTAATTTATGGAAACAAATTTTCTTTATATAATTGGTCCTAAAGGTAGATGAAAGCTAGTGAGCTCCGGGGATTTGCTCCGTAATTACTTTTCCACTGTCATGGACACAGTGAACACACAGTGATGCACAGTTTCTGTAGTAGAATGCCTTTGCAATTCTGACAGGTAAGGACAAGAGAAGCATCTGCTTTCTGTTGATTTAGTGAAGGAGTTTTTTTATATAACCATCTCTAGGGATATGGTTTGCACAGCAAAATCATTTTATAGTAAGATGCTTAATGAAGTAATTTATTTTATGACACAATTGCCATCCAAACATTTGTAAATTGTTTAAAATAAAAGAGACTACCAGGAGAGTCAGTTTCACTCATTTATGAAATGTATTTAATGAATCAGATAAAAGTGTCCTCACTCTCTCTACCCACACTCTCTACTGGCATTGTGGTCAATAACAAAGCTGAAAATAGTATCAGTGGTCCAAATAAATTTGGTTTTAGTGCCAAGAATCAAACTTTCCATAGGCCATTTCTTAGAACCATAGGATATTATTCCAAATTTTAATCGGAAGTCAGAAACTTGAAATCCACTAACTAATTCTTTTATTCAATAAATATTCTAGTGCCTGCTTTATGCAGGCAATGCACTAGTGAACAAGAGAGATGTGGTTCACACCCTCGAGGAAATTTTTTTTTCCAGGGAGAGGGAGAATAAACAAATGATTTCAAGGTAATTTAAAAAAGTATAAATAACTAATTACAAAGTATTTTTTAAAATTATACCTGTGCTATTTATACTGAAGGAGAAGTAGAAGGTGTCAAGAAAATATTCAAAGAGTCTAACACAATTTGGGATTTCAAAGAAGAGTTTCTTGAAATTTATTTACAATTTTTCAAATCTAAAATAAAATAAGATTTTGACATATACATAGTTTACCTGTTTCCACTGATGAATGGGAAGCTCTGCTTTTACATTGCATGGTTATAGGACAACTCAAAGAGCAAAATATTCAGGAATTCAGAAAAGAAGTTGGCATGTTCTGTTAGCACAAATTTGGATATTGGTACTGAATTCTTACACAAATCCCTCACACATCTGAGATGGACATACAACCATTTAAATGGGAGAAAATATATCTTTTTTGTAAACAAATTTAACTTCCATTTATATAAATTAAATTTGCATTTTATGCTGCTTTGTAAGATGATCCACAGCATAGAACCATGTAAGTGGATTAAGTGTTCCTGGAAATGAACAGGTTAAATAATGAAAATATTTACCAGAAGAAAGCATGTTGCATTTGGGTGAATATAAATCTGTAGAAAAACCAGTCAGCAAATATGTAATGCTCAGCTCTGTGTGTAGCTTTGTCTACTTTGTGAAAATTAGATCAGACTTGTAAAACATCAATACTATCTCAGAACACTAGGGAGACAAAAAGCCATTCACACTTTTTAGATTGAATTCTTATGATTTTAAAAATATAAGTGATTGGTTAATAGTAATAGAATTTGATTTTAATAATAAAATAGTTTTTTTTAAGGCTTAAAAGTTGCTGGGCATGTTAGAGAGAGAGAGATGAGAGACTTTCAAAAACAAATTTAGTGGGAAACAAGAAACACACAGAAAAGAGAAATACTATAAAATGATAAATAACCAAAATGATAATATTTAATCCCCAAAATGCAGGTAAAGGAATCATCCTTTTGATGCCAGAAATCATTCTTTCACACTTAAAATATATGTAAAAATGTTCATTAACTATCCATGTTTTAGATGTTCTACTTTTTAGTAAAAAATTTTGTTTTTATCTACTCAATCTTTGACATAGTCTCAAGTCTTCTCAGCTAAGTTGACAGACGTTTGCTTTTCTAATCAGTCTTATCAAAGTTTTATTGATGATGTGCACTATTTTTTATTTAGATTTTTTATAAAATATAATTTTCTATAATTTGTTCTGAAGTTTATATTAACCTAAGTAAATTAATCTAAAACTATTCAGTTCTCTCTTAAATTGGACATGGGTTTAAAAATATGGTAAATTTGATCCCTATCATTTTTATGTTTTCTGCAAAAGTTATCTTTCAATTGCTTAATTTAAAATGTTCTCAATTTTATTTTGTGTTTAATTCCTAGAAATCTCTTCTTTAAAGAAATCTTTAAAAAATCACTTGCTATCTTGCTGATATATAGTGTACACAGAGGCTTGTTCAAAATAGTCAAATTTGAGAATGTTTTATGCCCATTAATAATGATGAATTTTTTTGATATTTAACACTTGTCTGCTGTATTCAAACATGGTGCTACTGATGGTGTTTAATGAACTGACTTATTTGTTGCTGTGAAGAAAATAAGCAAGAAAAGATTTACTAAGTCTTTGTACCTGTAAGTCATTATTATTGTGATGATGTAAAGCATAGTGAGCATCTGTTCTTTGTCTCCATTGAAGCCAGAACATGAGGAAATAAACTTAAACTGCAGTATGAGGTAGTTAAGTTAGAATAATTGAGGAATTTCCTGACAGGGTTGTTAAACATTGAAATGAATCAGGAAAAGAGGTTGTGAAATCTCCTTTGATTCTTTTTTCCCCCTGATTAAATAGAATGATGTGTTTGGTGTGTGCTAGTTTGACCTGTAAGCTGATAGACTTCTCAGGGTTTAGTTGTCTCTACCTATGATATCATGAAGATGTTCTTTCGAATGCTAATGTCAGAGGGAGAACCATAAAAAACTAACAATAATCAAGTAATAGCCAAGGTTTGTTGGTTTTTTGTTTTGTAGTAAGCTCTGTGTGGAGATTCTTACAAGCATTTTCCCATTTGGATCATTAATGAATCAGGTAGTTCAGTCTACATGGATTCTGTGTGCAGATTCTGTGTACAGAAAATGGCTACCACTCACCAAATAATTCATTGCTAACAGCAGATTTATATATTTCTTAAACTTATTGTAAGGATTGCAGAATCACCCCTTCTATAACAGTGATAATTCCCTCATTTTGAGAGGAACAGGTCAGGTAACTTTGGATATGTTAATATGACAGAGAATCTGATTATGGGTGTCATGGAGTTGTATTAGGGGGTTCATTGTTTCTTGTGTTCCCTGTTATCTCTTATGACAACATGATTATGGATGCTCCTGGGTTCAGAGTGTGCCTTGAATAATTCAGTGTGTTGAAGATCATAGTATTTTCCTTCCAAAGGGCAGAATTCACTTCTGGAAAAGAATAAACCCTAGTGTCTATCCATAGTTGTAATATATGAAGAGAAATCTATGTTTTTAATGGCTCCAGACCTTTGAAGCCCAGATACCTGTATCCATCTTGTTGTCATCTCTTCCTTTTCTGAAATAAACCCTTCACTTTAGGTTTTCATGATAGTTAAGTCCTAGGTCTTAGTGGAGTTTGCCAGTCCTGTGTGATGGGGTTTATTTTTGTATTTGTTCTTTGTGATCTTTTGCTTGTAAACTCTAGCAAGAGAGATGGGTCTTGATTTCACAACCTTGTAAGCATGCCCAGAGGTTTCACTGATGGGAGATGCAGCAAGTCCAACAGAAAGAAATAATAATGAAAAGTAAGTTGGCAGACACTTTGCTAGAATGCCCTGAGTTGATGTAAAGCAAGAATGTTTTTCTCTTTTGATAAGGCTTCCCAAATGTATTCATTTTCTTTAGCTGTGCTTGTACTACTATTGCTGTTAATACAAGTTCTAGTATAAGTTTTATGAAAAGTAAAAGTCCCCAAGGGTGGGATTAGTGAACAGAAAGTCCCAAACTCTGAGTTCTAATTGGGCCTTGCCATTGGAGTCACCAAGATTAAACTGACACAAGCCTCAAAATTGAAACACATTTCCCTTCTGCCTTTGAAGTGTTTCAAACAACAATTTTTTTTTCCTAGAAGAGCAGCAATCAGAAACAGCACAGACATTATCTACAAGGCCAGATATTTTCATGGCTTAGGTAAATCACAGACTGTAAATTAAGCACCTTGAAAGAAAAATGAGTACATAATTTACTAAGTTTTATCATTGCCTTCTTGGCTTTGTTTAAACTTTTTTTTTCTTTTAAAAAACTGCTGCTAAAACTCTGTCATTCTCATCCATGTGGACATGTGACCTTTAATCCTTTTTGGTTTACGAGAGGGCAGTATAACACAGTGAATGCTTGTGGGCTCTACAGTTAGATAGTCCCGACAATGAGCATGTGAACTTGGGCAAGCTGCATGTCCTCCTGTTGCTCGATTGCTTTAATAAAATGGGGCTGAGGATAGTCCTTAACTCATGGAACTGTGAGGATCTGATGAGCTAATTCAGATAAGATCCTTGGCACTGTCCCATTGCACAGGCCGTACTCCATGAATGTTATTTCTTGTCCTCCTCCTTTCTTCTTTCTCCTGCTCTTTCTCTTCCTCCCAAACCATCTTTGAGTCCTAGAACCCAATGAGAAGCTTTGACTCCAGATCATTAGTATATATCTACATACAATTTTATATAAATTTCACGTAGTTCACAGAAACCCTGAGAATTCACCCATGGACCATGGTTAAGAACTACTTCAAGTCAGGTGGACTTAATTAGGAAGCACTATTCCAGAAGCACTGTGAACACAGGCAAAGGAATAATTTCTATATAACATTTCAGAAACTGATTCTACCCAGCCCAACCTTGCCTGCCTCTCTAGCTCTGCTGTTCATTTGGCAAGTGATGTGATTATTGATACTGACTCTCACCCATTTCTCCCACTGTTCTACCAGTTACTGGCACCAATTCAGTCTCTTAACCTCTGGAAAGAACTTTCTTCCTGTGTAGGTTTGTTGCCAGGTCCTGCTCCATTCCATGTGATCACTTTACCATTTGGTCACAGAGCTTCTTAATTAACAACTAATTAATTGTTCCCACTTCTCTCTATGTATTAGTTATTCACCTCTTTGTTAGCTGGCTCCTACCATCTGCAGTGACTTGTGCTAAGCTGCCAAAGTCATCTGCCTGAATCAGCTTCATCTCAAATTGTCCCTAGTCCTGCTTGCATAGCTCTAAGGTTAGCATTTCTCTTTACTTATTGGCAAAATATTGATGGCTAACCAAGGTGAGCCTTTGGAAACTACAAAAGCACAAGATTTTTCTAACAAAATACGAAAATGAGTGTCAATGACATTATATAAATACCAGGTGAAGACAGTGAAACAGAGAAATCCTCATGTCAGTAGGATGGCTGTGGCATAGTTTGTTTGGATAGTTGGGAGGTGGAGCAAATTCTACAAAGTACTGTTTTCCAGAATAGCAGGATATAATTTAGAATAGTTGGTAATTTCTCAAATGTTACTACAATTCTGACCAAGTTCATGGGACTTCCAAAGATCAGGAGATGAGGCTACTTTGGTGGTCATATATGGAGAATGTTCACTCGTTCAACTTTTCACTTATTAACCAAATATGTATTGACTACTTCCTAAAAGCTGCAAGGAACCAGATGTAAAGCAAACACGGATCTTTCTCTAAAAGAATCACAATTATCAAACTATTGGTTGATAAAGCAGGTGATGTGGTAGGAAATTTTACAAAAGGTCTTTTTAATTTTGATTAAAATAAAAGTAAAATGAGGCTAATTAGTTATATTTTATTTTGCTTGTTTATCTATAATTATGCTTTATGGTTATTTTTATTTTTTAAATTAATTTTTGCTAAACTTTTTATTTTGGAATAACTTTGATTTACAGAAGAGTTGCAAAGATAACACAGAGTCCCCATATATTCATTACCCAGTTTCCCTTATTGTTACTATTTTATATTGCCATGGTTATATAAAATATACAAAAATATATTTAATGTAACTTAGTTGTCACAGCTAAGGAACTAGCATTGGTACGTTACTAAACTCCATTAACTAAACTTCAAATTTTATTCATATTTAACTAATTTTTCCACAAATGCCTTTTTTCTGCCCCAGGATTCAATCTTGGACTAGAAATTGCACTTATGTATGTTTCCTTACTCCTCTATGGTCTATAAAATATTTCCTTATTTTTCACGACCTTCAGTTTTGAAGGATATTGTCCAGGGATTTTGTAGAATACCCCTCAATTTGGGTTTTTCTGTTATTTTCTCGTGATTATACTAGGGTTATGGGTTTTGAGTAAGACTATCATAGAGATGAAGTGCCATTCTCATCATACCATATCAGGAGGTATATGCTATTAACATAACTTATCACTATTGCTGAAGAGCAAAATTTCAATTAGTTTCACAGGTAATTGGATTTTATTAGTCATTCATGAACTAAGCAGCATCCATCTACAAGATAGAAAGAAGCTTCGATGTGCTAGATAGAGTAAGTCTTACAGGCAGAAAAAAGCAGGGGAAAGAGGAAGAATGAACAAATAGTATATTGGTTGAGTCAAGATTACTTTCCTTATGGATGTAAACAAAATCTTGTTGGTTTAATATCTTCTGATTCTCAGAAGGCCAAATTTCTTCTGATTTCTTGGAAGGTCAGATCTTTCATGTAAGTAACTTAGGTTTTCGTTTGGTGATTTCAAACCTTAGCATGAGTAACTCCATTTTGGTCCTATTGTCTTTTCTTTAATACTATTAATACTGAAATTGATCACTTGGCTGAAGTAGTGTTTTTCAGGTTTCACTACTGTAAAGTTACTTTTTATATTCCATTGTTTGGAAGCAAGTCAGTAAGTCCAGCCCACCTTCAAGGGACAGGGGATGTAATATTGCTTTACTATTATTCATGTAGCTTATCAGCAAAACTGAAGGCATTAGGTAAAATGCTTTGAGTTTCTTAGACAAAAGGTAAAATAAAGTTAAATGAAACTGTGGATTTCCTGATCTTTATTGAATCATTGTCCCATGTTGGGATATGACATTCAGAGCATAAATAAGCAGTTATTACTTTCCTGTCCATCATTTAAAATGAATGGGAGCCAAAGTAATATTACCAATTTTAAGCTGACATGATAAAGTGGCTTCATCTAAATCCTCATGGAGGCCTTTAGCTATGTCTTAAGATAGTGACTCAGTCTGTCCCACCATAATGCAGGCCATATCCAGACCTGTAGTCCCATTTTTATAGCCTGTTTACAGAGATAGATATGGTTTGCCCAAGGATACAATCTTTGGCCAAGACCCAACAGCTATTTCCCCGCACTATTATTTATTGAGCACCTATTATGTGCCAGAACCTTCCAGGTATTTTTCATACTTTATCTTGCCAATATAATAGTTTTATAAAATAGTTGTTATAGCTAATTTTATAAGGAAATTGAAGCTTAAAGAGGCCAAATAACTGGTTTTCAGTATTCCAAAGTGCATGCTTTTTTTACATATATATGGAATACGTAATTTTAAAAATTGGTCATAATAGCAAAAAGTCTGATGATGTAGGTTCTTGATAGTTATTTTGTGATGCTGCTAAAGTCTTTCTGTAATAATTAAGGTTAAAAGCCATTTCATTTTGATACAGTAATTTGGTGGCCATGATATCCCCAGATTCAAGTAAGTTCTGAATATTACTATATTGCCAAAATCCTCCAGGTAGATAAAAATTCATAGTATTAGGAAGCATTCAGCTGAAGGTGCTGCAGGAAGCAATCTTATTTCATTTTCCACAGGGTACACAGTTGCAGATAATTTTGTTTTTGTTTTGAGAGTCAGCATCAAAAAATGTTTAACAGTCAAGGTACAAGGGGAAAATCAAGTCAAAGAGTCTGTCTTGAATATTGTTTGAGAGAAGTTTATTTCTTTTAGGTTTCCAGTTCCTAATTCTCAAAGATACTTAAAAATATTATTAGAAGACATTGAGTATGGAAAGATGCATAAATTTCTGTGAAATACTGAAAAGTTATTTTCCTGGTAGCTGAACAAAGGGCTCAGTTATACTCAAACATGTAGGTGAAAGTCCATTTTCTAAACCCATTTGACTAACCCTCTGGTGTTGAACATAAACCAGGATAACTGGTTCATTTTTCTCTTTCTGTGCTTCTTTTGGAAATAGTTTTATGTAGTCTGACATTATTTAAATTCATCAGGAGATCACAATAAAATTTGCTATTCAGAAGGAAAGTGATGGTCCAGATTTTCAGTGTTATTTCCTAACTCTATCTTTTTGGAACAGAGTTATACAAAGAAGGCACCAGGCAGAATTTGGAGGAGGGGACATTTTTTCTTACCACCTTTGGTATAGTTTTTTTTTTTCTTTTCTTTTCTCAAAGCACTTTCTATTATTACTTAGAACCTCTGGCCAAATAGAAAAGATCTAGTCTTTAACACCTTGCTGTGAATTGGTTAACCCTATACTTTTCCCTAAGCAGTCTCTATTTTAAAAAAGAAATCTTTAGTAGGAAACTGAGATGATGATATATTTTCATGAACAGTAGTATCTGGATAGGAAAAATAATTTGGACAATTAAAATGTTAAAGCATTCAAAATATATTCATTTTTAAGGTCTGTGATTCATATTTTTAAAATTATCTACTTTAGCTATAAGAAATAAGGACAATTTATTCATTTAATAATATTTATTGAAAAGTTACTATAAACCAAGCCCTATTGTAGGCACAAGGGATATCACAGCTATCAAATTCAGACAATCCCCAAACAACAAATGCTGGTGAGGATATGGAAAGATAGGAGCACTCTTACACTGCTGATGACACTGCAAATTAGTACAACTTCTGTGGAAAAGAATTTGGAGATACTTCAAAGAGCTAAAAATAGAAATACCATTTGATCCAGCAATGGCACTATCAGGCTTCTACCCAAAGGAACAAAAGACATTCTATAATAAAGACATCTGCACCCAAGTGTTTATGGTAGCACAATTCACTATTGCAAGGATGTGGAAACAACCCAAGTGCCCATAAGTACATGAGCAGATTAATAAAATATGGTATATGCGTACAATGGAATATTACTCCATTATAAAAAACGATGGTGATCTAGCATCTGTTATATTTTCCTGGATAGAACTTGAGCCCATCCTCTGAAGTGACGTATCACAAGAATGGAAGAATAAGCATCACATGTACTCACTATCAAATTGGCTCTAATTGATTAACACTAAGGTGCTCACAGGGTAGTAATATTCATTGGGAGCTGGGAGGTTGGGG
>CAUYRT010060404.1:0-12546 GCA_963574885.1 Lepilemur ruficaudatus
GAGGACATCCCACAGAACCTATAAAATAAGAATACACACTTAAATGTTCCTTGGGAACAGCTGTAACTCGCCGCCTGACTAAAAACAGATTTGCATTCTAATCTTTACATTAGTACTCATTGTACATGTTTAACTCAATGTATTTCTCCCAAATATTTGCCCACACTACTCCTGATATCACTTCATCATTTTATTTTAATGAATGTTTCAGGCTTATAGAATTTCTTAATACTAAATGAAATTTAAAAAATATTCTGAGACAATGGACTGAACTTTTATATGTTAAAATTTTATATACATTTTTATATTAATTCTGAAGTGTGGCAGAATATGCTACCCCCAAATATGCCACCATAAGAATTACTTTGCTCTAAAGGCAACTTAGAAAAACTGCAGATGCATGAAGGGCATTCTAATCTTCCCTTTCCTTCTTGAAAACAGAAGAAAAAAACTACCATTTTTTCCTTGTACCGGAAGAAAAGGAAAATTCTTTGACAGGGAGTCATAGCTGAGAGAATCTGTAAAAATAGACCTTGTTAAACTAATTTGTATCTTACTTTAGCCTCTCGACATAATTCAGTCACTTTTCCACAATTGCCTCCATTCAACCTAATACAAAAGCATGTCGATTTTGCCAAATCTTTGGGTTTCCATTTCATTATCAGGCCTCCTGTGGCATATAAATCGTATATTAGATTTGTGTGCTTTTCTCCTGTTAGTCTATCTTAGATCAATTTAATTCTCATACAGAGCCAGGGCTCTAAGAGGGAAAAGAGAGTTTTGACTCCTCTCTAGTTGATTTACCAAGTGAGTGTATCATGAGCAGATAGTTAAAAATGCTTGGTATCAATAGATATACCAAAATGATTCATTGCATTTCATATTACATTTATTGTTTTCCCTGAATGATCTTCCCTTTCTATTATGAAAGATTTGGGAACACAGCACAGAGTGAAAGCAAAACTTGAACATTTCTAGTAAATGCATCTAAACATATAGCCAAGGGAGATAACTCATCATCAAGAGAAGAAAATTACGAGTATTTTTTTGAAGAACAAAAAACTAACATTTCCCATTTTCTATACCATGTGTTATATGATGAACATAAGTTATCCTATTTATTATTCACAGTATCTTTCTAAGGTCAACCTTATTATCCCAAATTTTAAGGTGAGAAAATGTGATGAGGCTGATGGAAGCGTTCATGATCACACAGCTAATACACAATGTGGTAGCAGCTGCTGTGTTCAGTGTGCTGGGCTCTTCTCTCCTTCCTGAAATTTGGGAAGGCTTTCAAGCTTTCCAGGAGGGAAGATTGGAACCACATGACTAACTCTGGTTTATTAGCTATAAAAGGAAGTGAAATGCATCACTTTTGGTGAGAGGCAGTTAGAAACTGGTGGAAGTTCCCCACGCTATTTTTTTCACTGCCACTTCAGGCATGGCAGCTACAAATTGAGATGAAGCTTCTGTAAAATAGAGGTAGCCTAGATTCCTGAGTTAGAGCAAGGATAAAATTACCCTGGAGACTTGCAAACTAGCTTTGGAATTTGAATGAGTGAGAATTAACCTTTGCTGGATTAGCTTCCAGGGTATATGTGTAACTGCTACTTTATATAAAAGGAAATAACATTTTCCCCTTTATATAAAGTAATGATGGCTGTGAGTATGTTATCAATAAACACTGTGTACAGTGAAGCATTTTAAGTGGAGATGATTTTTCCCCTCTGGATTAGAGATATTGGCGTTAAAACTAGCAACACGTGGACATTAAATAAGATGGCTTTTAAAGGCTTTTTGAATTGTAGACACCTGTAAAGAAAACATGCATTCTCTAAGAATTAAAATTTTTACAAAAAAAAAATCAGAAAGGCAATGTCATAGGTTTTCTCTTTAATAACTTGTTTTCACTTTTGTGAAAGTGTACATGCATTGGCACTTTGAATATCCCTTGTGAAAGACAGAATTTGGAGAAATTTCCAAGTGGTAAACATAACTAAAATGAAACTTGTTCTCTTTCTCATGAAATTTATGGATTATATATGAACACATGCCTGCACATGTGCACCAACACACTCCATTACTCTATCTGTTAAAATGCATCATAAAACATTGTTTTTAGAAATATCTCTTTAACTAGAGGAAAAACTCCAAATGTTACTACTTCTGGAGAATGAATATCTGCCTTGTGCTAAAACCAGGACTGACTAAAACAGAGATAGAGGTGTGACATTTCCTCTCCTTGAGAAACTAATCACAGCGAAGACTCAGCTTATGTTTTAATGTGACTTTTCATTTCCCATAGTAACACATTCAGAAATATACTTTCAACACTTTATGAAAGTCCTTAGAACTAATCTTCACAATGTTCTGTTTTTGCTTTTGGCCCCCATCCATCCACTAACTATCATGAAGACTCAAAAATCTCACCCTCAATGTATGCCTGTGGGAGTAGAAAGGTAAAAAATGAAAAAAAAAAAAAGAAAAAGAAAGAAGACACAAAAAGCTGACTGAGGTAACAATTGATCTCTGTTTTCTGTTTGTTTGTTTGTTTGTTTGTTTTATTTTCTTTTAGAGACAGGATCCCACTCTGTCACTCAGGCTGGAGTGCAGAAGCATGATCTAAATTAGCTCACCGCATCCTCAAACACCTGGGCTTCTCTGATGAACTGGTACTGTAGTTTTGAGCCACTGTGCTCAGCCTGACCTCTGTTTTGGGTCTTACTATGCAATCACACCCGTGACAGCACATATGGCATGCTCCACTGAGCCCATGAACCTGCTCAGGTCTTGATTTCTGTTCTACTCTATTGAAGAAGCCACATGTTAACTTTTCCTGTAGCAGTTTCATACTCCAAGAAAATCCATCAGCTGTTTATTGGCAGAAGATGACTTCTTTTTCTTAAGTTAGACATTTTACAGTAGTTTATATAATGTTCAGTTTATTCTCAAATACCCAGTGACATATGTTTATTTGTCAAGTGTGTTCCATACTTCCTTTGCAATTTGATTGGTTGATTTGAATTATCTTAACAATATTTAGAGTAAATTTTACATAAAATCTGCAAGTAAAGGTAAGAGTTAATTTTAATATGAGTATCAATTAATTTAACAGGAATAGATTTTATAACCATAAGAAAATAGCAAATAGTAAGGTGAGTGTGAAATAAAACTAAAACTAAATAACACCTTTGTAACCATAAGATTTACCCAGAGTCTATTTAGAAACACTGGGATAGAAAACAAATAGGTCTAGAAAAGACAGGGGATCAGTAGGGGAAAATCTGTGTTATTCTGTGCCAAAATATGTAGTGATGTTTATAAAATATAATATTTTATTAATAAATGGTTATTAATTTTCAAGAAAAAAAGAATTGAAGTCAAAGTACTCGACAAGGAAACTATGATAATGACTCAAAGTAAAAACGCAAAAGGCCGATATATTTAATTATTACTTATTGAAATACTAGATGGTGGATTGAATATAGTGACATTAAATAAACTTAGGTGACAAATCATGCATTATAATCATCTTTTGTCCTGATACTCTTTTTTCTGCCTCTACTACATCCTGCTCAATTCTTCATTTTTACCCATGTTATGATACTGTTGCTTTAGTCTTGAAAGGATGGGTTGAGGGATTATTTCATTATAGACAAATTGAAAGAGAGTAACACAAAGAACATCATGTTGCATTCCTGGGAAACTGAGAGAATGAGAATGATTACCTCAAGAAGTCCAATTTGGAGAAATTAATTATCACAAACTCTTGATACGCATTCATTTTCTCTTCAATGTCTATAAAATTGCACAATTTTCAAGGACCTGTTCTCATTTTCTCTGGCCTTTTCTCCAACTTCTCTTAGGTCATGTTTCCTGGGAAACAAATTTTGAGATGAACTTGAGTGATGGATGTTTACTCAAGAGTGTTCTTGGGAGTAACACTTATAAAAATATGATGGAAGCAGACAGCAGGAGAAGTTTGACTGCAGGGTGGTTGTATCCAAGTTTTGACTGATCCTGAGAAGCTGGAAGGGCCCAAAAAATTTGTCACAAATTGAGGAAAGGTGGTCAGGCATTTGTACTCTACAATTGGCAAGTTACTGGATGCAAGCAGAAGGAGAGAGAAAGAGGCCTTAGGTGATCATGCTTAATGTTCGTTTACTTTAAGGTATAAAGTGTTCGTCTAGCTCCATTATTTTTCTTAAAGATATCCCATTGTTCCAGCACCATGTGTTGAAAAGACTATCATCTAGCCACCGAATTTCTTTTGTGTCTTTGTCAAAAATTAGTGGGCTGTATTTGTGTGGTCTCATTTCTAAACTCTGTACTTCATCTTTAGGAGATAATCTTTTCATATTTTGGGTGGTTTCTGTATAATAGTGAGGTATAATTATGTACATATTAAGAAATAAATAACTGTAGAATAGTACTAAATAGTAAGAGAGCATGTGCATGTGTGTATTTGTATAATACATATATAAAATTTTATTTGGGAGATATTTAGCTAAAAAAATTTGTCCTTCAAAATAATAAAGTAGTGGTTAAAAACGAGCACATTGTTTAGAAAGAGAAGTAATTTCAAAGTAACGGAAAAACATCAAATGGTAATAATTATGGTTCTAATATGTATGTATGTATGCGTATATGTAGATGCATATGGGATGTATTTTATTTCAAACAATAAAATAATCAAATATAAAATAAATACACTATAATTCAGAAATTGTCAGCATTATATTTTCATTAAAATGAGATTCAAAACATTACAATTAATGACTTTAATTTAAATTTTACTGATTTTTAAATTTGTTAGCTATTAATTAATGTGCCTATTTCAGTTGTATTAATGAGTTAGGTCTGTAAGAATAAGAATTTTTAAGGTAATTTGCAGTTGCACAAATTTAAATAGCATGATACTAAAAATATTCTAAATAAAAAAGTTTCTGGGAAGCCCTGTTCGGTAAATGGTGCTGAGAAAATTGGATAGCCACATGCAAAAAATGAAATAGTCTCCATATCTCTCACCACTCACAAAAATTTATTCAAGATGGATAAAATACTTACATGTAAGGCATGAAACCATAAGAATTCTAGAAGAAAACCTAGGAACAACTCTTCAAGATTTTGGCCTAGGCAAAGAAGTTATAGCAACAAAACAAATAAATAAATAATTAGGATTTGGTTAAATTAAAAAGCTTCTTCTGCACAGCTAAGGAAATAACAGACAGAGCAAATAGACAACATACAGAATGAGAGAAAGTATTCATAAGTTATACATCTGATAAAGGGCTGATATCCAGAATCTACAAAGAACAAACAAATCAACAAGAAAAAGAAAAACAAACAAACAGACAGACACCCCATTAGAAAGTGGGCAAAAGGCATGGACAGAAGCTTTTCAAAAGAAGATGGACAAATGACCAATAACCATATGAAAAAAAAAATGCTCAATGTCACTAAACATCAGGGAAGTGCAAATTAAAACTACAATGAGATATCACCTTACCTCAGTTAGAATGGCTTTTATTAAAAAGTCCAAAACCAATAGATGCTGGCCTGGGTGCAGGGAGAAAGGAACACTTTTACACTGTTGGTAAGACTGCAAATTAGTACAACCTCTATGGAGAATAGTATGGATATTCCTGAAAGAACTAAAGTAGATATACCATTTGATACAGGAATTCCACTACAGTGTATCTACTTAAGAGAAAAGAAGTTATTTTATCATAAAGACTCTTGCACTTGAATGTTTATTGCAGCACAATTCACAATTGCAAAAATGAGGAATCAACCTAAGTGCCCATCAATTCATGAATTGATTAACAAAATATGGTATATGTATACCATTGAGTACTTACTACTCAGCCACATAAAAAGGATGAATTAATGACTTTTGCAACAATCTGGATGGAAATGGAGACCACTGTCCTAAGTGAAGTATCTAAGGAATGAAAAAAGAAACACCACATATACTTGCTATTACATTGGAACTCACTGATAAGCAGACACGTGCACAGAGTGAAGTAAAACTCAGTGGAAATCTAGCAGGAGGCAGAGGGGAGGAGAGGATGGGCAAAAACCTGCATAGCATGTACAATGAACACTGTGGGCACACTTACAGCTGCGACTCAAGCATTACAAGTGATCCATGTAACCAAAAACATTTGTACCCCCTTAATATTTTAAAAATTAAAAAAAGAGAAGGAATGGGGCAAAAAAATTTCCAAATTCAAGTTAAAATTAGTAATATTTTTCTAACAATCAATTATAGGAATAATACAGAACAAAGTTTGATCCTTATAGTACTGATAATTTAGAATACAATTTTAACTGAAGGATTTAAAACTTGTTTTGTTTTTGGTTAATTGAGTAAGATTTATGTCCTTTTGAATTATATTTCTTATTTCTGTAGGTCAGGATTTTTTAAAATCTAGGCTTCCAGACACACACACACCCCACAAAAAATAAAAATATAGCTCCCAGTCTAGGAAGAATCATATTTCTTATTTTTAAGAGGAAAAATGATTAATCATAGTACAATTATCTTATTCTTTACATAATTAATAAGGGGGGAACATTTAATCATGCAACCGATAAGAAAAGTGTATTATATATCATGGTTTTAAAAGGGGCGAGCAGGAGAATGTGAGTTCAAGAAAGAAACACACAGAGGGAGAAAGAAAGAGATTTTGAAGGAGAAAAGTAGCAAGACAGTTTGGAAACAGAAAAAAGGACAGAGAAAAGAACGTTGTTTGAAACAGGTGGACTGGGAAAAATGTAAAGAGAGAAGCATAGGAAGAAGGAAGGTGTAGGTGGCAGGAGGAGAAGAAAAGAGGCATTATATTTCAAGCTATCACTCATTTAACAAGTACTTACTGAGCCTGCTGAAATGTGCCATTCTGTGTGCTGGATGTCAGCTGTGTACCAGTGAATAAAATGGACACGTTGATCACAGTCCAGTAGGAGAGCAAAATCACACTTTTAAGAAAGCAACAAGTTGTAACATGTAATAAAAATTTCATAGTACAAAATCACAGTGTTATATTATGAACGAGAACAATGGGAAACACTTACTATAACTCTTAATTTATAAAGGTAACATTTGTAAGGTAAATTCAAAATTTTTTAGCTGCTTTTAGTTTTTGTCATAAAAAAAGTATCTCTGTGTTAATTGTAAGAAAACAAGCCAATCACATGCTAATACCCTCCTTGAATAACTTTCAAAATCATTCACTAGTTTAGAAACAGACTTCTGACATAGAACATAAACATGCTTATTTTTATTTTAAAATGTTCAAATCCATTGTTAAATTACAATGATATGTTTCAATAAAATTATGAAGGTATTCCATCAAGTGAAAAAGCCTTTGATTTTAGAACCATTTTATCAGTACATGTGAGCTGTTATAAGAAAACATCTTAGACTAGGTAATTGATAAGCAATGGAAATTTATTGCCAATGCTTCTGGAAGCTGGGAAGACCAAGGTAAAGGTGCCAGCAGGTTTGGTATCTGGTGAGGGGCCCTTCCTCATAAGCAGTGCCCTATGTGTCCTCACAGGGTGGAAGGGGGCAAACAAGCACCCTTGGGCCTTTTTATAATGACATATATATGCATGTATATGAGATATACAATTACTTTCAACTTGGACTTATGTAATCAGAGCCAGAAAACAGCTGTATGATGCCTTTTAAAATACGTGTAGTATATTCTGGAAAAAATTAAACAATTCAATTATGATTTAATTTTTTACTTAGAGAAAAAATAGCTTAAAGTTTATTAAAAAGATGTATTGTTTCTGTTTTTTTTTTTTTTTTACCCTTAGGATATGTCCTTTGTTTAGAGTATGATTTTATACATTGAAAATTTAATGATTAGGTCCTTGATTAATTGGTGTTATTATAGCATAGGTCACTCGTCATACTAACACTTCTGGTAAGTTTTCCCACTGTTATTTTCTTGAATTCCATATACTATGTTCAAATAGTAAATATCACAAATGGCCATATTTCCTTCTAGTCCTATTAAGAAAAATGTTGATTATTTTTATGGATCCCCAGGGGCACCATTTTTACAATCAGAATGCTGATGAAAAGACAGAAATTTTATTGAGAGAGGCTTTACCAAATGACCCCCCCTAAAAAGGCACCTATCTACTGAATTGGATCCAATCCATTCTAACTTTAATCCACTATGAACGATTTGGGGAAAGGTGATAAAGTTGGATAAACATACAAAACAGATCTGTTTGCCTTCAAGTGGGATTTTCTGTCACTTGCACCCAAACAGTTTAAATTATACAAACGTGTAAACATGTGCTTCATTCCTGCCTCATTCAGAGTATACAGCCAAAAATTAGAAAAATGTGGAATTTTAGCTAAATTGCTAAACCAATAAATGTCTACAAGGGTGGTAAAGTATTAATACATTAAGCAGCCACTTATCTAATGTGATTAAAGTAAACATTTGATTATTAATCAGAAAAATAAATTAAATTTAATTATAAACATGATATTTTAATGAACACCTTCTTAACAAATTTTAGAGCATGTGAAAATTACATCTTTTCACCAATCTTTTGATGCAGGACCAAGTGATTTTGATTAAGCATGAAGTTTCACATTATCTTTGAAAAAGACATCCTTTATACATGCATTAAAATACGTTTTTGCTTTCTCTTGGATAAAGTGAGAACTTAAAGATGCTTAGAAAACAATCTAAGTGCATATTCTTGCTGATATTGTATGTTTAGTCCGGGTCTCTGACTTTTAGCTGTTATTGAGAACATTTTTAGAAGTTTGCCTTTATTAAATCTTTCTAAGTCTTTCCACTTGACTTTCTTAGAGGGAAAATACGACACCAACTCTTTTTCCTTTTGCATTTAAATTTCATCAATTAACGTAATGTTTGAACAACCAGAATGTATGTGTTTGTAATTTTTACAACTGTCTCTTTATAAGCATACAACTCAAATATTGGGAGCAGGAGAACATGAACGCGCTAAATCGTGAGCAGCTGGCCCCTGGCCACATCGTTGCTCCACAGAGAAGGTCAAAAAATGCTGACTCTTCAGGCCTGGCGCTGTGGCTCACGCCTGTAATCCGAGCTCTCTGGGAGGCCGAGGCGAGCAGATTGCTCAAGGTCAGGAGTTCGAAACCACCCTGAGCAAGAGTGAGACCCCGTCTCTACTATAAATAGAAATAAATTAATTGGCCAACTAAAAGTATATATATATAAAAATTAGCCGGGCATAGTGGCACATGCCTGTAGTCCCAGCTACTAGGGAGGCTGAGGCAGGAGGATTGCTTGAGCCCAGGAGTTTGAGGTTGCTGCTGTGAGCTAGGCTGACGCCACAGCACTCACTCTAGCTTGGGCAACAGAGTGAAACTCTGTCTCAAAAAAAAAAAAAAAAAAAATGCTGACTCTTCAGACCATCGGGGAAGGACCCAGTTATGACTACAGTTTCAAATCCTTATATTATAGCTAATAGACAAGGTGTAGAAATCTAGAGGCTAACCTAGGTTTATATCCTTTTTAAAAACCTGACTTATGTATTTGAGTACAGCGTTATATATATATAAAAGTTAACCATAACAGACCTATAATCATACGGACCTAAATTTGAACACCAACTCTATTTTTTCTTACTTCATTGGAGATGTTTGAAAATTTATTTAACCCCATTTGTAAAATAAAGACAACAAGCTCACAAATAAATGAATCCATACATAAATAAATAAATGAATAAATATCTGCATAACCTCACAATATACAACTACAATAAATTTGATTGACTATTAGAAACAAAACAGATTACATTGTGTGGCACCTGATGGTAATTGCACCTTTACTATTATCTGGAGACTTAAAGTATGATCAAAATCAAATACCCAGAGCCCATGTTGTTCTCCCTCTCAAAACTTATTAAATTTAATTACATTACTTAAATGTGGTCTGGAGACATTCAAAGCAGGATCTTCTATCAGCTTATTGAAAATGAAGAATTTCAGGGCCCAGGGCAACTGATACATCACTTATATTTTAACAAGTTCCCCAGATACTTTTTTTTTTTAAGAGAGGGTCTTGCTCTGTTGGCCAGGCTGGAGTGCAGTGGTGTGATCATAGCTCACTGCAGCCTCCAACTCCTTGGCTCAAGGTACCTTCCTGCCTCAGCCTCATGGTTATGGACTTGACTGCAGCTTTTGGACTGTGTTGTCGTTTCTTTAAATGTTTAAAAATAATGGAAAATTCATGTTGTATGTCTTGCTAAGAGCCTATTAAATGCTCTTTTGAGAGGTTTTAGAAATTTGAAAAGTATAAGATATTTGAATTTGCTTTTGTTACTGCTTCCAAAGATTTAAGTGTGGCACAAACTTTCACAGTCATCTCTGTAAGGTATTTGGTAGCCAAACATCTTCTTGTTATTCTGAAAATTAGTTTTTATTTTCTACCAATCCTACATTGAAATGTAACAAAAAGAAAATCTGATATCCCTTTTCTATTGGTTCCAAACTCATCACAATTGACTTTTGATATATTTTAGAGAAAAAAATGTTTATTTTTATACAAATTATAACAATGTTAGTATTAAAAAGGAGGTTTTGGCTTGCTAGAAAAATTTCTCTGGTACATGTTGATACAGACTTTGAAATGGAATAAAAGTTTATATAAAAATAAACTAAATTAAAAGTTAGTAATATCCATATTGCTTTGTGTTTCCTGAATTTTACTTGACATTTTAATTACACACTATTGATAGTCTTGAACAGTGAACACCAAATTTTAAGTGTTTCAAAAATTTTATTGAAATTTGCTCCTGGCTGTTTATGGTTAATATTACTTATTAATGAATGTCTTTAAAAATTTTGTATATAAACTGAGTTAACTTAGCATTTGAATAAAATAAATCTTTAGCAGATAGAAGGAAATTATTTCTTTTATGAAGGGATGGAAAAAGAGATTCCATATTAATGTGCCCTATGTTTCATAAACAGATTTTTCATTATTTACATTCACTGAATTTTTAATTAAGTGCTTTGTTTCTCTAAATTTTAATTATCAATGCTTTAATACACGTTGTGCAAGTTTACAAAGCTAAAGACATTTTATTTTTTATATTTAAAATATAATTATCTAATTAATAATTTTTAAATGATGACATAGGTCCAAATAACACTGCTTTACTGTTGAAACTTGGACATGTATATTGGAAATATAAACAAGGTGTTGAATTATTAAAATTATTGCATGCCAGGATTGATTTTACATACATATAAGCACCGAGTTTGAAGAATATCAAGAGTATCTAGCTAAAACATGATGTATGTACATATATTAAATACTGAACAGTTACTCAAACTATGTGTGCATATGTGTGTGTTTTTCCGTGATAGGTTGTTGTTGATTAGAAAATAACTAAATGGCAAGATACTCAAATATGAATTCTATTTTCTCTATCTCCTACACATGTAAATCTAGACACACCACTTTATGTTTCTGCTTTCAAAATCGTAGTTATAAAATTAGAGGACGGACTCAAAAATATAATTTCTAATGTCATTTCCAATGCTATCATTTTTCTGACTTCATAATTTCTTAGGCTTATGATTTCAGATAATTACCTAAAGCGATTTTAATATGTTGAACTATTGTAGTTTTCAGGTTGGATGTAAAATTCAAATAAAATGGAAAGTTGTCTTAATCAGTTTGGTCAGCTACAACAGAATATCATAGACTAGGTAACTTAAACAACAAACGTATTTCTCACAGCTCTGGAGTTTTAAAAGTTTAAGGTCAATTCACAGGCATATCTGGTATCTGGTGAGGACTTACTTCCTGGTTTGCAAACAAAGGTCTTGTTGTATTTTAATAAGGCAGAGGGGAGAGAAAAGCAGAGAGAGAAATCATTTGATCATTTTTCTGCTGGCTCTTAAAAAGGCATCAATCCCATTCATAAAGGCTCTACCCTCATGACTTCATTATCTCCCAAAGGCTATACTTCCAAATACCATCACATAGGGGATTTAGGCTTAAACATATAAATTTTGGGAGGGACACAAATGTTCAGTCTATACCACCCTCCTTTCATTTAAGAATACCAATTTATCCAATTAATAAAGATGACAATGAAGTATGAGTCACCGAATTTATTCATAGTATATATTTAAAGAAAAGAAGTAATCTTTATCTAAAACAATCTATTAAAAACTAGAATTAAAAATGGCTCATATATGGTACAATGTATTGGCCTCTGTGGTATGCTGGATATCGGAAGGAACATTTTATAAACATCATCTCAATTAATCATAAAATTGGATCACAGAGGTATTATTTGTCCCATCATCAAAATCACTTTATAGAGCAGAAACCCAGGTTTAAAATAGACTTTAAGTAAAAAACTGTAAAAACAGATAAAGAAGTTCATTATATAATGATAAAGTGGTCAATTCAGTAAGAGGATATAGTAATTGTAAATATATATACACCCAACATTGGAGTGTCTAGCTATATGGAACAAATATTAATAGACATAAAAGGAGAGATA